>JARKIC010002453.1:0-61348 GCA_029378375.1 Mycena olivaceomarginata
TCAGTTACCTTCCGACCAGTGCCAGACGCGTCTTCGGACCATCGGCTTTTATGCCATAACATACTCTTTGTTCTGGACACTCTCGACGATGCCGCCTTCTTTTACTGGTGATCATGGTGAATGGTGAGACACGTTGTTGCATTGTGTTGTTGCGAAGCACCACATTTTTTTCCGCCCCTGAAACGACCGTATCACTGTAATGACCGTAATTTTACGGTCACCACACTGTCCGATACTCCAAGCCATTGCTTCCGGGTTGTAATCCCACCGCCGTACCAGCACGGCCGTGACCGTATATGGTACAGTCGCCAGCCCTAATCCCAACGCGCTTCAGTGCCCTTCAGATGCGGTAATCTTGTGTCCTCGTTCCTCAAGAGCACCACACTAATCTTGTCATGAGTCGGCGTTCTTGATGCATCTAAGTGTACATCGATCTTCTTTCCTTGCCATTGCACTTTTTGTGCTCACCCTCATAGCAATTCCAGCAATTCCACATTAGCACGGAGGACTGCCACTGCAAGATCGTTGTGTGCATTTGGTATACCCTCTCCCTCCCCTTCAATTGTATGGCCGATCACTAACTTGCGAGCCAGGGGTCGTGTTGCGCCAACCTCATTACAAGCTGTTGTGGATGCTCAAGACTCGGAGGAGGTTTGAACAAGGTGAAGATTGTTGTTGTGATGCCATTCACACATCCCTCTTCTACTTTCTGCTCCTGCCTTTTACCATTAGACAGGTTGTGCAAAAGCCGCACAAGCCGCATGCGGCTTCATGCGGCTTTTTGGCATTGTGCAAAGCCGCGGGGAGGGTTTCAATATCCTGAACCCATAAACCCACCGGAAATGACTCATACAAATATCATTTCGAATGTTCTGTCCATGCGGCTATCCAATCAGATCCAGTGAATATAATGATTTGTCCTTGAGTTTCCGCGTTGATTCCACAGCACCTACAAACTGAATGACAAATGGAACAGCCATCCCATAGTCTAAAATACTTCCCTCCACTCAGCAGGTTCACTAAAAGTTTGACCCCTCCTAGATGAACTCGGAAAATCTCTGCAGCTTTGCACAATGCCCAAAAGCCATGTGCGGCTTGTGCACAACCTGTCTATTGTCCTTCTTCCCAATCTTCCCTTTACCCAACTCCCCTTCTGTAGAACACGGAGCTTACATGGACATCGTCTTCCCCCTATTGATCTGTGCATAGTACGTGCTGCCTTTATTCATGTTGTGAATGATACTGATTCATTTGTCGCATAGGTCTGTGATCTAAGTATTCCTCTCTGAGGCGAGGGACAGCGGTGTAATGACTTAGTGTAGTCGGCATGTATTCATATGTAGTGAATACCATTTATTTCAATTAATACTGGCGGAGGAATCAAAAAGAAGCCTTGTATTTAGTGGGACATGTTTCAGCAGCCTACAACAGGTCTGAGCACAAAGTGCACACAAATGAACAGAAATGAGCAGATGACAGCACATTGACAAGATGCTATAGTCTCATTTTTGAGCTGAATTGAGCTGAAAATGCTCAGTTCAGATCAATTTTGGCTGAGCACATTTGAGCATCTTTCAACACAACTCAGCATGTGGGATTTCCACTGGGGATGTGTATCCATCCTCCGAGTCGTGACCGTGAAAAATCCATGAACGAACCAATGACGAGGTGTGAGGCTGCCCCCCAGCTTCCTGAGGCGTATGGTCGAGCGGTGAAGACGCAGGCCTATATGGCAGTTCAATACATCATGGTCTTATCACGAGAGATCAGCGGTGACATATCTCGACCTCTCGTCACAAATGCGCCATGATGCATCAAACTAGAGACCCCAAACAGTGGCAGTTTCCGGTTTAAAAAAGCTGCCAACACAGAGTTTGAACATATGACCTTAAGGTATAGTAGCCCCAAGGACACTCACTACCATTACACCGCAAGGGCCATGTAAAATATAATATTTGTCCCAGCAGGGTAAGCCTAAGCTTACCCTACCTGGGGCTGCTGATACCCATACCTAGGGCAGGCAAGCTGCCCTAGGTCTTCGAAAATTGTTTTTCACTGCTTATTATGTATTCTGGAGTTTTGAAAACCCTAACCAACCCTAACCCCTAACCAAAATAGATGTACCTAGGAGGAAGGCACTAACCCCCTAACCCTGACCTCTAACCCAACACTAACCACCCTAACCACTAACCAGGCCCGTACAGGGTAGGTACAAGGCTGAATTATGTGTTTGATTGATGGTCCTATCCCACAGCACTGGTAGATTTAGTATCCTTATTGGTCTAGTGGTTAAAGCAATGGTCTAATTATTACAGATCATTGAAAGGGTTTTGGTTCAATCCCCGCTATTGGCTTTTTCCTTGAGCTGCTTCAGTCAGGCCTATCATTTGATGTATTATTGCCGATCTAACAGGATAGTTCTGGATACATCACCGCTGATCTATCTCGAGAGAGGGTGATGTATCACTCTGCCAGCTAACGGTGGAAGATGCCAAGTGTTATGAATACAGGTCTTTTTGAACGATCTGAGCACATTCGGGAGTGTCGAAACGCTGGCGCTGGAAGAGAAGCGGCTGGCAAAGCTCGCGAGAATAGCGACAAAACCAGTACGAGGCGGCAAAGATCTGTAGGGGAGGAATGAGACCAAAATCTGGCCCAGATTTCTGTCGCAACACTGTTAAGATAGGGTGCTGCTGTCGAGTCCATCGAGGTGGAGAGAAAGAAAATGTTAATCTCGGTCACCTGGTTGAGGTCGTACTCACCTTCGGAGAAGACAGGCCGCTATGGGGCATACGTGACGGACAAAAATAATGTCGGTTTAAGCCCTAGGCAGTGCGGACAACGTCGATAAAGCCCTAAGAATGTGCCCCTACCTACAGAAATGGAAACCGAAAATGGCTACCTTAACCCAGATCTGGCGCAGATGGTTAAAGTTTGGCAAGGACTATGACATAGTGATGGACGGCATCGCTGTATCGAGAGAAATCCAACACAAGATGCCAATCTGGTACCATAAACAACAGTACAGAAACCGCTTTGTCCACGGTGCAAATTGAGCAGCATGACACAAGCACGGCATACCACATTATACACCAGATCAAAATCGAAAAAGACCCCTACCAAGATGCACTAGACCAAACCCCAACAAACGGAACAAGGAGCAACCGCTGGCAGCGGTCCGAGGAAGCGAATGAGGAACACACCGTCAGAAAGAGAATTATGGCGCTCGAACCTAGCATAAAGACTTCTCTCGCAACATCCGGTTCTTCATGTGGATGCTACTACACGACGGCTAAAGGTCGGAAAACATTGGGAACACATACCGGACACGACAGAAGGAAATATGCAACCATGCGGGGTGAGAGTTGATGCAACACATCCTTACCCAATGCGATGGCCCAGCCAGGAAATAGTATGGGACCTGGCCAGCGAGCTGTGAGGATGAGGACAGGTGAAGATCTGTACCCAACCCTCGGCCAAATTATAGCATGCAGAGTGATCTCGAAAGATACTAAGGCACATCCAGGCTCTTCCGTATCGTAGTCTCAGAATCCACACATGATATGGAGGCTGAGAAATGAACGAGTGATCCAAGAGCAAGAAGATGTTAATACGCCGGAAATTCAAAATCAGGACGGAATAGATGGATTGATTGAGGCCTCTAAGGATTCCAGACCCCCGGACAGCATTGTAGAGATTCATGGAATGGATTAAGTTTTGTGGATCTGATCACGGCGAGGCTTCTGGACCTCCAAAGGAGTCACAGTTCGAGTCATGGTCGTCAGTGGCTCGCCAAGCTCACTCAGCGCTCCGGTTGCTTGACGAAATCTGCTGGCGGGGAAATGTAGGTGAAGACACATGTACAGGTTGATGTGGAGGACGTGGATCAACAGTTCTGAAATGAGACTTGAGGAAGACGAACATGAAAATTCTGTGGCACATGGTCCACACTATCCTGGGCATTGCATACCCCATATCAAATGATTATGATTTGGCAGCAGCGCACCGGGACCATCTACCATGATCAGTGAGATGATGAGGCATTTGCAGAGAGTGGGATGGCCAATTGGGGAAAGGCCGCCGAATTAAATGATCATCTGATGCACAAGATAGGGAAGCTCAAATAGAGAGAACACAGAGCCCACATTCAAACGGATGTACTACGTGAAATTAATTGACCGTTCTTTATCTAAGATTTTGCTTGTTCAGCTGTGCTATATCCCCATGTAACCATTCTTCTTTGTTTTTCTGCTCTTGCTCTTCGATTATGTCAGCAATGGCCTCTGGGTCGGCTAAACAGCGAGTAACCCGACGAGAACCCCAACCAGGATAAACCCGATAGACGCTTAGTAGCTCGTGGTTCCCCGAGCAGTAGGACCAGTCATACGGCGTCTTCCCTAGGAGGCCGTATGTCATAGGTCGGGATGCGAGGCGGAACCCGGAACGAGTCGAAGAGGGTGTGATATCCACTCAGGTATACAACCCGGGGTGGGATACAACCCGTAGTACGGTGCGAGGGAAGCAGGGCAGGGGGAGACAATGTCTATGTCAAGCCAAGGTAGAAGCCTGAGATTAGACGAGGTAGAATCTACTGTACATGGAGATTCTACCGTGCTTATATAGGCTTCTAATAAATTAAAGCGATCACGGTCAATCGCGATCAGTTCCTGCACCGTAGCATTAAGGAGCATTAATGCTGATGCTCCTGGACTCCTTTGTGTTGGTTTCCGTGGCGTCGGTGGACCTAGGAGACCCGACGTTCGGGTTTCCTAGTCCTAAGTGTCATCGTATCCAGTGGTTCAAACCCCAATCGGGTTTGCAACCACTCCTGTACTCCGTGTACTCTCCTGTGCCAGCTCTTGGTGCGTCCGGGGACTAGAGTCCGTCTGTACGGGTTCCTAGTCCCTAACGTCTTCTGTATTCCGTGGCGCAGACTCCCTGAGTCTGTGGCTTTAGAATCTGAGGCGGGTTTCAACGTGAGAAGGTCACATGGTGGTGTCATGAGAGTCCCGTGCTGCTAAGACGCGTCTGTATCCATACAGACGCGTCGCGCGAAAAAAGTAGAACCCAGGCGATTCATGACAGATTAACCTCTGTGCTCCACTGCCTTTTCATTTGCGCTGGAACAGCTGACCTGCACGGAGTCCTTCCATGACATGACACGAGTATGTTTAAATACACATTCTGCGGTGGTAAGGTTGTCTTCAAATGTTCGGATGTGACCTAACTTGTTCCAGACTGGAAAAGTACTGACAAGGACTTCAAGCCATAAAAGAGATTCAAGTACCAAAAAAAGTAGTCGGACAAGTACAAAGTCCCAAAAAGTCCTCATAAGTGTGTTAAGCACCAAGCCAAGAACTTGTCAATTTGCTGATGCTAGGACCGACCACCCTTCTGAGACATTGCTCAGATATCAGGCAAGATATCTGAGACTAACATTTATATCATTGTGAAGTATTTAGAACAGACTGGACTGATCTCAAGTCCACACATCAGACTGATTTCGCCCTAGCATGGTGGTGTACGGTGGGCCGCATGTGGTATCAGGCTTCGAGGGCACAGGGACGACGCGTGCAGGCGCGGTGCTAGATACAAATTTAAAGCCGACGGAACTGGTGAGCGAGTAGGATGACTGGAGTTACAAGAAGGGCGATGTGGCAGCGCACTGTTGTCTGATCTGGTTTACTCCGGAAACTGTCGGGTGCTCTGGTAATTTCAGCCATAGACAAAACCATTTCCTCAACCAACGCTTTCACCGGGTTCTCATCTCGCCTGCTATCAAAATAACCGGGTTCCCTGACTGGAATCGCACCCACTGTCAACATGAGCTCTGCTGATGTACTGTGAAGTTTGCCTCTCCCTCAGAGAGACGCTATAAACGGATCTAGCTCATTCCTCGCTGGTTATAAAATTTCCTGCTCTCGAATGTTTATCATTCTTTCAACCTTTGCCATGGACAGATGCACACTTCAGATTCATCAGGCCTTCCAGTCTATTGGTTTGTGGTGCTGGCATGGGGACTCATTAACCGTTCTTTAACGAAATGGCTCCTCGGCTGTGCTATTTCTCCATATGTCCGTACTCCTTTCCTCTTCATCTGCTCGCACTCTGTGTTTAACCCCATCCATGCTCGAATCTTTGTGCTCGTCCACACTGCCTCTTCATTTTATATGCCCCATATGTCCTCTTTGCTCAACAGCAGCAATCTGAGGAATCACACGGGCACTACGCTTGTTCGGATCTTGACCTCGACCTGCGCTGTTCTTTTTTTGGTTTAGCTTCACTGCAACCATTACTGCGCGCTGCGGTGTGAGGTGAGACTGGCTGTAGCGTGCTGGAGGCAGTGGTGCAGCAGCCAGATGAATCGTCCTCTGGGAGGAAAGAGGGATTGGTGTAGCAGGTCTGGAGATGGTGGGGACGAGTATAGGGCCAGGGAAGAGGAGATGTTCAGAGAACTGGAGCTCTTTAGTGTGTAGAAGTGGGGGATCAATTGACTGTCTAAAAAAGCGAACATTGCAGGGTATTTACTGTTTCCAATGGTCCTGGATAAGCTCCGGCCTGCACAGCAACAAGCTCCGGCCTACACAGCACCCTGAAACGTGTTCCACATGCTCCATGTTCCATTTTGGGACAAGGAGACAGAGCATCTCGTCGAGATAGGTTGTCTCTTCTGAGCTACATTGCCTTGTCTTCATTGTGTGATTGGAAGGTGGTTCTCTCGTCTCTTTGCACCGTTCCAAGGCACTTTGGAGGGCCAGGAGGGCAATGGTTCGATATGCTGTGGGAGGAGATCAGTGGTCTCATGTTCTTGGGGGAGAAACGAGCAGTCTCGTTGTAGAGATGAGCGGTCTCACTGTTCCGGGAGAGATACGAGCAGTCTCGTTGCAGAGACGAGCGGTCTCACTGTTCCTGGGGGAGAAACAAGCGGTCTCGCTGTTCCTGGGAGAGAAACGAGCAGGTCTCGTTGCAGAGACGAGCGGTTCTCGCTGTTCCTGGGGGAGAAACGAGCAGTCTCGTTGCAGAGACGAGCGGTCTCGCTGTTCCTGGGGAGAAACGAGCAGTCTTGTTGTAGAGACAAGTGCTCTCGCCATTCCTGAGGGAGAAACGAGTGGTCTTCATCGAAAAGAGGTGTTCTTGGTGAGGAGACAGATGATGTCGTTGTCCAGGGAGTGAAGAATAATGTTCGTGCGAGTTCCGATGAGTCGTTTGGAGGGGCTATGAGGCGGTGTGCCATGCCTAGCATGTTCACCGACCTCACACCTCCTCTGGAATGGCTGATATTGACCCTATATGTGGGTAAGGACCGCGCGGTGTTTGGTATCAAAAGATATGTGATTCGAATTCGACTATGTTTCGTCCTCTAGAGGGGGAAGGTATAGTCGAATGATAGATCGGTGCACGAATCGGCCTTGTATGAGCGATAGGTGTGTGTGTGTGTGTGTGTGGTGTGAAGGTGGTCGTGGAGAACGTTCGTCTCCTAGTGTGACGTGTGCGGTGGACCTGTTGTTAGTGAAAACGATAAAGAAGGTATGAATGCTTAAACCTGGTTCCCCGTACGAGAGTACTGGAACCCGAATTGCGTTGCCCCGTCTGCTTTCCTTCGTGCGCTCTTCCCTTAGAAGCAGCGCTGGAGATGCGATGTATGTCGCACAGACGATGACACCGACGTCGTTGCGGTCGACATGCAAGACGGTCGGTTATTGTTGGCTATGGACTGGCGATTTGTATGTGGTTGGCTTCCTCTCCAGGCCTGTTTTCTACAGAGCGTGGCTCGCGAGAACGGTGATCCTAATCGAGAAGCCTGGGATGGTGACACCGGGTCCGGTGAGGAGGGACGCTGCTTGATGGAGGTGTGAGAGGTGAGACGCCGATAAACGAGCGATGTAAGATGTGTGGACCTGCCTCTGGCCAGTGGGCGAGAGGAGGGTGCACGAGAGGTACGAGGTCGGGGAAGGCTGGGAGTACCCTTTTAGATTGAGCTGAGAACGGTACAGAAAGTGGGGAAAACACCCCGAAAGCTACTTCTGCAGGCCGAAGGTACTGACTACTCCTACTAAATGCGCTCCCTTTTATACCTTCTCGACGACTTCCCACGTTTCCAGAGGTTGCCAATGCGGGGACGCAGGTGTTTCCCAGGGGGCAGGGGACATCATGAGGTGTTTCGGGGTGCATATACAGCAGGAGAACGGGCGCCTCTGCTGAGGAGACTGATCATCTCTGGGTGCGCGCGAGGCACAGTGAGGCCAAACGGCCTTGGAATACGTCTAGAGCTCCAGGCACGGCCTGGTGGTAGCATCAGCGGGTCCTTCAAGTGCTTAGGAAGGGGGAGAGACAGGTTGTCTCCCCTCGGCTAGTTGATGTGTCATGTGAAGTGGGGGACGGGCTGTGTCGGGATATCCTCTGCCTCGTCCGATGGGTCGGTATCAGGCACGCGGTAGGTCCGTCCGTGCGAGAAAGCGTCTGCGAACGGAAACGTGGATGACAGGGGAGCGGTCGTATCCTGTTGGTGGATTATTTCATTCTTTACAGCCGTATACGGTCATAATAACCGTAAGAGGCCCTGGTAGCATCCTTAAAGTTACGGTTACAGCCGGTTAGGACCTGTAAGAACCCGTAATCCTTACAGCTGTAACCGTATACAGTACGGTGCCAATCCCTAACACTGGGGGCAAACATAGATGCATGTGGACCATGTATGCATCAAATGCACGTGGTCCACATGCAGTCGCCTCATGTCACAAAGGTGCCAGTCACCTTTGTAGCACCTTTGTTTATGCTTTGAGATGTCAATGCACTTTTTCAGTTTGAACCTGATGGTTCAAACCAGTTCAAACCTGATGGATGGCCAGCAGGTTCAAACCGGTTCAATTAAAACCTGATGGTTTAAACTGGTTTGAACCTGTAGTAGGTTCAAACCATCAGGTTCCAATCAGTTCAAACTGATGGTTTGAACCAGCTGCTTTGGGCCTGATGGATTAAACCGGTTTAAACCATCAGGTTCAAACCAGCTTAAACTGCTGCTTGAAATCGGTTGGATCCTCCACTAATCCATGGTTCAAACTGGTTCAAACCACAGGTTTGAACCATTCTTTACTCAGAACCCTATAGGTAGGTTTGAAACTATAGTTTGAACCGAACCTAAGGTTGGCAAACCTTTTGGTTTGAAACTGAACCGCCCTGTTGCTGTGGTGGGGAGAACGTTGGTCTCGGCTCGGAAGCTGCTTGCTGGTAATGTGGAATCCCGTTTAGGAAAGATCCGTCACATACATCCGAGCTCGTCCCGTTACTCGTGCAGATGGTTTCGCAGGGGCCATGAGGCGACGAGCGATTGCGTAGCACGCTCGGAGACCTCACAGCGGCAACAGTGAGGCCAGAATCTGATTTATACTGTCGACGCAAAATATGCTCTTCAGCTCCTTCCCTCCTGTCATGAATCACCCTGACTCAGCATCGCAGATATCCTTTTTCGGGTTCTACCACATTCCTTTTTGGGAATAACCCGTCCTTGATCGGGTTATTCCCTGGCCCACAACACTCACTCGACCCCCAGGGACATGAACATCCCTTGGACCTTTATTCGGAATCCATGCAGACATGGATTCCTCACCACTTTACCACCCGGGTTCTTATTGCAGTAACCCGGGACTCATATGACGATGCCATGATGCCATACACATGCGACCCGGGTTCTGTGTGCTAGCAACCCGGACTCCTTTGTGCCGATGACCATATCCAATGGGTCATGACTACACTCCTTCATGTTGGTGGATATTCACTCCTGATATCCCTGCCAAGACGACTACACTCCTGAATGGCGACAGGTGTCCCCTGGGTGCCACCTGTTGACTCCTTTATGCTCATGACTCCTTGGTGACCCCTAGATGCTGTGGTGATAACACATAGGGACTAGGAGCATCAGCATTAATGTTCCTTAATGCTGGATACAGTAACCGATCGCGATCATATTTAATTTATGTAGAAAGGTATATAAACTCGGTAGAATCTCCCCTGTACAGTAGATTCTACCTCGTCTATACTCAGGCCTTACTTGGCTGGATTGCTTGGTTCTTGAACTTGAGCCTGGAGCGCTCTTGTTCTCATCTCGTTGTTCTGGTCTTGCCCTTGCTCCCCTTTCACTCGACAACACCAGAACTCCTACTCTCTGTGTCTTGCCTTGGATATCAACCTAGCAGTGTTGGATCTGGCCCGTTAGGTAGCGGCAAGGAGAGACGCTTACCTACCAAGGGGAAGAGATCATCACACTAGTTCCCTGGCAGGATTGTACAGAGACTGGTTCGCCTGAAGTTCCCCTCAGGCGCCCCTCGGTCTTGGATCCAGTTAGAAACCCCTGTTTGGAGTACCCCTGAGTCGGGTTCCCTCCTCTCGGGTTCTTGGGACGCAACCCCAACCCCCTATCCAGAACCCGAAGCCCCTATTTGAGCCACCCGGAGCAGGTTCTTCTCACTAGGGTCTGGTGCATAGTTGCAGCACTCTTGCTGCAATATCTTCGGGTTCTTCAGCATGGGTTGCTCACCACCTATGGATGCTGGCCTGTTGGCCACATCCTCCTCTTGGATCCTTTACGCATGGTCATGCGCTATTCGAGCGGTGACGGATTCTCTCTCAACACCTAGGGATGGCTGCTGTTGTGTCTGGTGTGGACGTGGTCCAGCTGACCTAAGGGCCGTTGCTGACACCTCCGCACCTATGTCCAGTTTTTTACAGCTCAAAGCCGGCCGTCGTGTCGCAGTCACTAAGCCAAACTCTAGTTTTCCCACCCTTTACGCCCATTACAGCATCAATGTCTAGTGCCTGGACAACACTACAATCCCAGCCGACATCCATGTTTTCACCGCCAGCACAACACCCCTGGTCCCAGATGGCATGGTCGCATTCGCCGTCTGTACTGCGCAGTCAACTGCGACCCCACCCACGGCAAAGTCTCTGGCCAGTAACACACTCACTCTCAATGCCTTGATGTTTGTAGTGTTGCCGGGAAATCCCAAGAGCGATACTTATAATGTACGTGCTGTATATTTCTTGCTCACTCATCCTCATGTAATCGAAGGACCACTTACCAGGTGAATTCACTTCGATGGCGTATGGTGTTGGTTGTGTGAGCGGAAGTCCTTAAATGCTCAATGATGGTCACGCGTCCCGACTCATTACTGTCGCTCTCTCGGATTTTGTACATGATGACACGAAAGCCTCTACTGTCCAGTACTTTCAAAAACGATTTTTCCTCATCCAATAATCAGCTGTGTCTTTGACTTATTGACGGCTCGCTGGACACGAGCTCCGACACCACAGACACAATGTCGCCGCCTCTGAGAGCTCTCTCTTGCGCAAGAGGATTCTGCCTTCAATCGCTCCGCTACAAACCCGTATAACTATCCTATGAATCAAATGTGATTTTTACCGCATTTCTTCTTACAGAGACATTCAAATAAAAGTTTTTCAGCCCTCCAGAAAGACCAACTCCAATGTATGTCTATCTTGCTGTGTTCAAATAAACTGACTCACATGTTTCAGTACAACAGCTGCACCGTTCTACTAGACCTGTCGAACAAACTTCCTCTTCCTCTTCCTTTGAGATGATGCCATCCACTCCAGCAACACATTCGACCACACTGGCACCCACGGTGGCAACCACGGCGGCAACTTCCACACCTTCGGGCTCATCGGTGTCTGGGACTGTGGCACCAACTGGCCAAGGCCTCAGCCTTCGTTCGACGAGGAATTGATTTGCTTCACAACTTGCCCTCTGTTAGTAAGCTACTGTAATATCTAAAATAATAAACACACCCCTGTTGGAGTTGACGAATCGAGACAAATTATGCATTCCGTATTACGAGATTACGATGTACACATGACCGCCATCAATCACTCTTTGTCTTGACTATCGCCTCATCGCGTCGCTCTGCGCTGCACACCTCGCCTTCTGGGTTATCTCTTTCAACAACCCCCACTCTCAAATTTGCTTGAGTTGAGTTTCACTCAATGCGGCTGGGATATACAGTCGACTTATCAACCATCCTTGCCGTTGCTATTACAGTGCACTGTTATTCACACCATCTGTCAATGCTTGTCGGGATCTTTACTGGCTCGAATGTGGATTTCTCAGGGCAGCTGACCCCGACTTTCATCTTGATAAGATGTCGTCTCTGGCTTCACAATGGAGACGATGGGAAAAAACCTCGTGGTAGAATATGGAAGTTTCCCAAATTGGCTGGTTGAAATTTTCGCCGTTCTGACCATAGTGCATCCACGCAGGTCTCGCAGCGTGGAACTTACACGCAGCAACGTTCGCGGGATGAACTGTGACGTATCCCACCGGTCTGCTTTCTAATTTTTTTAGGGGCTGGGAAACTGACACCACTGAAAACATCCGAGCTGTCAGATCCGGCACAAGCCGTTCACAGGACGCGTGTCTTTCGATCTAATAACGAATTTATCTTGTGCTCCGTGCCATCCTTGACCTCTGCACTTTCCAGATCAGTCATCGAGGATGCTCCCTCACGCCAAACACATCCCTCAGAGCTCTCTATATATCGCTTTGTTGTTCTTTTTATTGTTCCTTCCATCTGAACTCAAAGATACCGGTATCTTCTGCTTCTCTGGCTCCGGGATCTTTTGCGACCACTTCCAAAAAACTATCCTAACTTAAATGAGCAATGCTGTGGTTCCATATTAAGATCTTTTGCTTGCGTCTCACATCTTGGAAATCTGCGATCACATCAGACACTAAGGCTGGGTGTTTCCCCTTTCCAGAAGCCTTGCTCCCAGCGGTGGTCATTTCTCCGAGCCACCGTGGACTACGCTATTTTCTCTTGCAACTGTGAACCGACTTTGCCCGCAGGATGTGCTGTGCATGTCTCCCCGACACCACCCCATTTGTGCAATTTTGACGCAGCCCAGCGTCTAAATTTGCCTGTTCTTACAACTCCTCCACTCATGGTGGGGTAGCACCCCGTAGTCGCTGGGGGCGTCGGTGACAGACGAAGACAAAGGCTTTATGATGGTAACTACGGATCAGATGCTGCTAGCTAACTCGACCAAACTCCCGCCCTAACTCCCCACCACATGTGCCCAACACAAATGGCGACGTCCTCGTCGCCCACAGAACCAAGAAACCAACAAAAACACAAGTCCATACTACGACCTAACCCAACCCAGCGCTGTGAGCGCACGACTCAGGTCACGAAGGCGCGGATCGTGATCCCAATCAAGTGATGTCGGCACTTGTCCAGGCGGGACGGAATTCGAAGGCGCGGCGAAACGGAATGAAGGATACGAACACGGGGTATGTTTCTGAGGATAATGATAATAGACACCGGATTTTGTATGTTGTCGAGGACTGGAACACGACTGCATCCAAGACGAAGGCGCACGGGGTGAACGGCGGTGACGACGTTGCAGACTGGCAAACGGCCGCGAGGTACCCGTACAAAGCACTGAGATATCGCGTGGGGAAGGCGGCGTCGACAGGGGATGTGAGGAAGAAATGGGAAGGGCCTCTGTATCCTCGGCCCAATCTAGCAGCGCACGAGGGACTGCGACAGGTTCCGTCTGGATGGCGACGACGGAAAATGAATGGGGAAGGGGGGTAGGGCAGGGGGTACTCGTTTCGGTCTCGGTCTGGGTCGCAGCTGAGACACAGGACGAAGCTGCACTCGCCTCGGAATGGGAATGTGCCTGGCACTCTCTCAGGCCCTCCTGACGACCTGCCTCATACCCCTCCTCTCGTGCGCAAGCTGTTTCTTTCGCCCTCTGCTGGTGTCCTATCCGAGCCGCCACATCAAACATATTACGGAGACACTCTTGAAGTTTTCTCCACCCTGTTTTCGTACATTGTCTGGAATGAGTAGACCAAGCAGCTGATCCATCTTCTCAGGTGGAAAGATCGGCGCCGACATCGTGGGGAAGGATAAAATGATTGCTGGAAAAGACGCAACACGGGGATCGCGCTGGATGTCGAATATGCGCGGGGAAAAAAAAGACCAGAAAACGGCGGTAGTGGCGATGTGAAAACGGCGCTGACGGCAAGGCGGAGCGCACCGCGGAGACTTCTTCGACACTTCTTCTTTTTTCTACTGCTTCTACTGCACTGCACCGCACGATCCTCTTCTTCTACTGTTCCACAAGGTCTTCAATCGGGCCAAGGAGCTGCGAAGGCTAAGAAGACCACTCCAATCACCAAAATGGGGGTAGCACCCCGTAGTCGCTGGGGGCGTCGGTGACAGACGAAGACAAAGGCTTTATGATGGTAACTACGGATCAGATGCTGCTAGCTAACTCGACCAAACTCCCGCCCTAACTCCCCACCACAATGGCATCACCAACAACTCACTGCTTGGTCCTCCAAGGTATCGTGCGACAAGGCCCGTGTCTTCTGCCACTTTCAATGGTTTTCATTTACTTTTTCCCGTTTAGATCAGGTTCCATCGTCCGAAGAAACTGTGTCTTACTCCAACGATAACACACGAGCTCAAATCTTGAACAATGTCAATGCCGTTTGGTACGACGGCCTATTCATAACTTTTGGTTTGCTTCCCAATGTCATTACAGTCCGTTTTCCTCTACCATACCACCCGCGATTAAATCCCTCAATGCAAATTAGCCAAATTCCGACCGGTATTGTACAGATCGATGCCTAGAAATAATACGGCATGCCAAGCGAGCCCCGGTTCTTTTCATTTGGATGAAGGCCGCAAGTTTGCTTCTTCAATTTTCAGTACCAAATGCGGTATATGCCGTACTTTTCTTCGTCCCGGCCTCCGGCCCTTCTCAGTCTCTGGACCTGTCCTGCATTTTGCTCCGTTTCATGGACAGGTATATCCGCAGTGGAAACTACAGCCGCTTCAACTTGGTTTCTCTCTCGTACAAGCTCGGCCCCTCAGGATCTTTCGGTGTCTTGCTTTTTGACAATGGCCTGCGCAAGGCATATATGCAGGTGTGCCTGAGGGCAAGAAGTTCTCGGAACGCTTTCCGCCGCAGCTTCGATTACCCGATCTGCACTTGGCCGAGCAATGTGACTCATTTGAAACGACCGGAAGTAATTACGCAGCTCAGGAGAGGCGTGGAGTTAGGTTCACTTCTTCTGATGCCCGCGAGCTCACGCAAGAGTGCTATTCTGTTTAGGGGAATCTACAACCACAAATGTGACTTACCATGAGATTTTAGTTTAAAACAAATAATAATCCTCCTTATCTGCCGGAGCGAAGCGAAGGCGTATCTTGTCTTGAATAACGCTCAGCCACACGAGTCTAATAGGCACAAGCGGCTGCTCGGCCGCTTCGCGGCCTTGCATCCCCTTCCTTTCATGTGGACTGCATCTGTTTTAAGAATTGAATAGAGATGTATCGTGCCTGCAAATTCTAATGAAAATAAATTCAACGCATGGATCGAGCGTTCACGACGCCCCATTTTCTGGACGTGCCGAGGCTGTACATGTCAAGTGAGGTGGGATTTACGCGGCCGCAGCAGGTACGGCATGAGTGGGAACAGAGAGAACGATGGAAAAGGTTAGAGCTGATGGTGGAGTTTAAAAAGGCTTCGGACAGACACGCATAATTTTATAAAGAGGGTGATAACATCGAACACGAACACGTGACCATTCGTGCGTCAAGCTAAAAAGTTAAAACGCGCTCGAAATAATCGTAAATAGACATATATTGGCCGTAAGAGGCTGCAATAGAAATGTAGGCATGAAGAGGAAGTATCAAGAGTCCGAAGGTACCGGTGTTCATAACAGATGGGTTATTGGCAGAGCGCGGCCCAGTATCCAAACAGCCAGAATGGGACCTAAAACCTTTTTAACAAGACCCAAACGAGCACATTTATCTACAGCACGGCCATCGAACCTGGTCCCAATCAACTCATCTTCCTCAACAGATGTTGGTCAGCATATCATCTTCACCAGATGTGTCACTCACCTTTGCCATGCAGTCGTCGATATTGTTACTGGTCCTGTTCACGTTGTTGGGTTTTAAGGCTAGTGATTGACTTGAACGTGTTCATCAACTCGGGGAATACCTGGGTTGCGCGGTCAGGGAAGGACTCAAGGAATCCCCGCCACTTGGCCCTGCAGCCGGCGCACAGCTCGACACCACCGAATCGGTGTGTGGTCTCCGCGCCATACGAGGCACGGTAGCGGCACTTGTCGCAAACCCCGTCGCCACCCGTCTCAAGTAATTCATCGAGACCCCGAAACATGAGCTCTTCGCTGCGGGCGAGGACGTCCTTGTAGCGCTGGATGTCCTCCTCGCTGACGTCCTTCATCTTGTTGGCGTCGACGCGGTTCCAGAGCTTGAAGTTGGCACGGGTCTGCGTGATGACCTGGTTTGTTTCGGGCCTCCCGATGGTTAAATCCTCCTCAACGAAACGGTAGCGACGCATCATCATGTGAATCGGCCCGCCGAAGAAGCGCACAAAGTTGTTGACCACCTGCATCTTGCGCTGACGTGCCCAGGCGACGTCGAGGGCCCAGAGGACCTCGCGGCATTGCCGAAACGCCTTTACACGCAGGTCGTCCGGCATGTATGCGAAAGTGCTGTTGGTTTCGCCCTCGGAGCGGTGCTTGTAAAAGGCCACGGCGTCGTAGAGCGTGATCCCAATTTCGCCGAGCATGTCGAATTGCTCTTCGGAGAGCCACACGTCATCCAGATCGTTGCATGCCAGAGCAGCCGCGATCGTAAAACGCGCCAGCGCATCGCAGTCACGCATGCGGAACCATTGCTTAGGCGAGTGCGCCAGAGAGTTGACGTAGCGGCGGAAAAGCTCGCTGTCACGTCGGTTGCTGGCTTTGTCGGCCGTGATGAGGAGGAAGGTGCGGTATTCGCGCGCCATATCTGCGTGGCGGGGTGTACCCTCGAAAAGTGTAGCAAGGGTGTTCGATAGGGAGTAGCCTAGGATCATGTCGCCCGCGGTTACATCCACCATACTCCCCTTGAACTCCGCAATAGTTCCTATCACAATAATGCGCATGAAGGCAATATAACGATCCCAGTTGGTGTATTGTGGGATCACGCACCGCGCGTACTCCCACGCACAGGCAAAAGTCTCGCACTTGACTTCATCGGGCAGGTTGACGTCCTTTAAGTCATTGGCGATGTCGGGAGGGTAATACCAAGCGTCGCACCCTTGGGATGAAGCTGTTGTCTTTATGTTACCGTTGGTAGTAGGGTGGTGCATCCTAGTGAAAAGCGCAGATCAGGTGTACAATATTCTAAACCAGCGACGAGCCCTGATTGGTAAATGTCGGTCGATACACCTCACAACGTGGAAAAGGAGGGAGCTGACCAAAAATAATTCAGGAAACAAGACCAGGGAGAGCGCCCGAGAAGCCGTGAAATGAACAGGGAGTCGGGGAAGGCACCAGTTATGCTGTTCCAAAGTCGAACCCAGCTGGGGAAGACCACGTCGATCGTCTAAGGAGGCATGAATGAACGAGGGTATGATTTATGCTGTTCCCTATGATGCGCACCCTAAGGGGAAGCGGGAAGTAAATAAATTGAAACCCATTGAGGTGCCATGAGCACCCGGGTGTTACTATTTGGCACCCCGGGATTTGTCATGATGTTTCTGTGACGACGGTTGGATGACGGGAAAGAGCGGGATGAGCAGAAGGTGTTCAGAAGGATGAATAACACCCCCAAGGCAGTATAATCCCGCATAGGTGTCTCTGACTGGACAGGCACGGTATATTTTTGCAGTGACTAACATATTGAAGGCGGCTTCCGCTTGGCCGAAAAATCTGAGGTTGCATCCACTTCGGTTCCTTTGTGGCTGTCCATCCTTCAGACTGAGGACTGAGCCGACACATTTTCGCATTTGGGGGGTTGAAAATGGCAAAGTACAAGACAAAAGAAAGACAAAATGGTGAAAACACTCAAATACTAGCCCATTCGGAGCGCATAAAACTCTTTTCTGGCCTCCAGATTCGGATAATTCTATTTGGCACCCGCAGGTGCCAAAGTACCCGGGTGCCATATAACATTTTTCTGTTTGGCACCCCGAACAAGCGTCGCCGAGAGCATTGCCCAACTTTGCTCCCACGGACCACGTTCAGTTGAATCTGGGGGCCAGAAAAGAGTTTTATGCGCTCCGAATGGACTATTATTTGAGTGTCTTCACCATTTTGTCTTTCTTTTCTCTTGTACTTTGCCATTTTCAACCCCCCAAATGCGAAAATGTGTCGGCTCAGTCTGGAGGATGGACAGCCACAAAGGAACCGAAGTGGATGCAACCCCAGATTTTTCGGCCAAGCGGAAGCCGCCTTCAATATGTTAGTCACTGCAAAAATATACCGTGCCTGTCCAGTCAGAGACACCTATGCGGGATTATACTGCCTTGGGGGTGTTATTCATCCTTCTGAACACCTTCTGCTCATCCCGCTCTTTCCCGTCATCCAACCGTCGTCACAGAAACATCATGACAAATCCCGGGGTGCCAAATAGTAACACCCGGGTGCTCATGGCACCTGCGGGTGCCAGATAGAATTATCCTCCAGATTCAACTGAACGTGGTCCGTGGGAGCAAAGTTGGGCAATGCTCTCGGCGACGCTTGTTCGGGGTGCCAAACAGAAGAGTGTTATATGGCACCCGGGTACTTTGGCACCTGCGGGTTAGGCTGGGATTTACGAGTACAGCTTAGTACGAGTCGCCTCGGAGTTTAAAAATTATGATGGCATGTCCTACGCACCTTCCAAAGCTCCCAATGAGGCCGTTCTTTTGGTACATACGAATTTCGATCCATAAGAGGCGCTCAGATTTTTTTCGTGGATTTTACCGCAGGTAATGAAGGAGCTCTGGGTATGTCTTTTCGAGGTTTTTGGGCGATAATTGATGGAGCGATCGTTTAGCGGTTGCCAAGGCGTTTCAATTTCAAACTCCGAGGCGACTCGTGTTCGCCTGTACTCGTTAACTCCAGCCTCTCTAGTATACGTGATCTGAACGACTGTCTTCAGATTTCACGCCCGGTAGACTAGAGAGGCTGAAACGAGCCTACCTGCGGGTGCCAAATAGAATTATCCGTAATTAACCATTCTTTAACGAAATGCCTCCTCGGCTGTGCTCTTACTCCATGTGGTTCCTCCATTGGGTTCCTCCTCCGCTCTCATCGTAAGTCCTTACAAATCAGGGGATCAACCAACTGAGTACGCCACACAGGCTCAGACTCAGACTCGTCGGCTAGCATGTACGAGTTGCGCCACTCTCGACGATATCGCGCGGTTCGCGCCACTGTGGCGTATCTGCATACCACTTACGCCACAGTCATGTCGGGCCGCAGTGACGTATCTGCATGTCAGTTGCGCTGTCGGTTCGGTGTCACGAGGCCTTTTGCACTCCATCCTACCTACCTAATTATCTCAATGTCAAAGCCGCCGTGTATTGTATGAGGGAAATACATGTATGTAAGTAATTAATTTGATGATCGACATGGACGCGGACCACAACCCTAGATCACTGAGGGAGAGAAATCAGCAAGAAAGTAATGATAGATAAACACAACTCACCCTTTGATTATTAGTGCATTCCCCCATTTGCACTGGCACGGAGTGTTTTTAACTCCTCTGACACTCACAGCAGCTGCGCAAACTTGCTGCCGTGCACTCATTCCCGTTCAGGCCACATTTTCCGATTCTGCGGACCTGCGGAGTGACTCTTAACTATCCGACGACTGGACGGATTGGGACCCTCGGGGTGCTGAGGCAAGTCCCGTGAATCGCCAGTGCGCCGAAAATGACTACGCCGCAGGGCGACAGATCTTTGTCATACTGCGGCCACGTATGGCTTTTATACATATAAGGAGACAGAGTTCCATGTCAACCTTTAATCCTCCCGCTCTCGCTTTTGGCTTTATTTTGCCTTCCCCTCACCCCCATATGACTTGATGAGTCTTTTGTTGCTTAGCTTGGGTCTTAGCTTGGACCTCACCGCAATCCCCTTCGTGACCGAATTTCTTGCCTACCTTACGGCTTCAAGTTCCGTCTTTGGTGGCGTCTTTGGTCGTGTAGCTTGGCTCTTTTCTTGGGCGGGACTGGATGAATCAATGTCGCCTGCCTTGCGTTTTTGAATCCAGTCTTTGGCCCGCAACTCCCGCAATTACATCAATGAACCAGTGCCTGCGCGTGGTCCCAAACGTACATCCGAGACAAGAAAACGGCCTTGATCAGTCTCCCCGCTGTATATTCCCAACCCACCTCATTGCTGTACTCTCTGGAAGCATTCGACACACTCGACGCTGATCGCGTCGCACATTATATTTCCGAGGGTGTTACGTTCGGTTCGCCATCTGCGATCACAGCGTACCTGATGCGGGCCACCGTATGGGACGAGCACGCTGTTCAGTATCTGCAAAATACTGCGAAGCGGGGTAATAACCGTGACCAGGGCCTCATCCCTGTCGGAAATCCTACCACTTTCTTTGAGCTGGCATGGGTGGGTTCCATTCCTCATTGATTATACGATACTCTGACGAACGATTTCCAGGTCATCTGCACGCTCGCTGATAGTGGAATCAACCTGTTCAAGATCGATAGAAACGTACGGGATGACATCTCCGGCCTTCTGACAACCGGGTTGAAGAATGGACAGTGGACTATTGGTCCCAGTAGGTAATGATGTCAATTTAATTTATGGGTTCAGCCGTTGATTTGGGTATAAACAGGGCCGGGCTGCTCACAGATAGCGACGACACCGCGAAAGCATTGCTGGCTCTGAGGTAACGACTCTGGGCCTTTATCGCTGGTCTCTTGGACTAATAGTCGAATAGCCATCTAGGCCTTTCAACCGACAGGCAACCACTCTGTGTTGCTTTTGAAGGTCCGGTTGCGTTCAAGACTTATTCTTCTGAACGCAACCCATCGCTCACGGCAAACTGTCAAGTTCTGTTGGCACTCCTTTCGGATGGGAACTCATCCCATTTCATGTCCCAAATCACCAAAGTCGCCATTTTCACCACTGATCAATGGATGGTGTCAGACAGCCTTGTCCGCGACAAATGGGTACGTACGTTGTTCAACCATAAATCTTATCTCTCATGTTCCACAAGCATACGTCGCCACTGTACCCAGCAATGTCTAGATCTGTCGCTCTGGTTCAATTACTCCGCCAGAATCAGGCCCGCCGTCTGAATACACTGCCTCACGACCTTATACAATCCAGAGTAATCCCTGTTGCAGAGAAAATTGCGGCATTGATCCTGGAGTCCCAGAAGTCCATGGATGGCTCTTGGGGTCTT
Organism: Mycena olivaceomarginata; assembly: GCA_029378375.1. NCBI lineage: Eukaryota > Fungi > Basidiomycota > Agaricomycetes > Agaricales > Mycenaceae > Mycena > Mycena olivaceomarginata. Next base: position 21,245 of record JARKIC010002453.1, read on the forward strand.
CTGGACAGCAACTGCGAAGAACTGCGTATGCAGTCATCGTTCTTGCTCATCTCCCCTCTTTTGGACTCGCTCCAGTCCAGGACGGAGGGCATACACAAGGCGATTACTCGACTGCCAGTACTTGATCTCCGCAGATGTGGCGGAAGATGCACCACTCGGTGGGAAGGATCGTATTTGGATCACGCAGACGGCCTATGCGATTGGGAACATTCGACGGGCGTACATAATCGGAGCCTTTCACATTCCTGTTCCCCGTTTTTCGGGAATGAATGCAGTTGCGTAGTCCTGTATACACAGATTTCGAGCATGCACGCCGCTCTGCCAAATGCTGCATTCAATACAATGTCACTGTGTCTCAGGAAAGCCGAATCATTCTTGCTGGCACGACACACAAGTCGCGGATGGTTCTTAATGCGGATGAATAGCGAATCAATGCGGTGCGCCGAAAAGGTACGCAGGTATATGGCTCGTGCCGAGCGCTGAGGATGGAGCACAAGTGATTAGGTACGGAGGGAACGAGGCAGATGGTGCAAGCGGGCGAGTATAGCCGCGTACGGGGAGATAGTGAGGGAGGCGGATGGAGGAAGGAGAGCGGGAAGCGGGATGATGTGCGGAGAATCGGGGGTGGCTGGGTGGATGGGGAGGAACGAGGGGGAACGGATGGGAGTGGGAGGGCATGTGTTTGCCCGGCCTGTCAGTCGTACGTCGAGGCGCAGGACAGGCGCACGCGCGTGTCGATGGCTCTGCGCTCGTGAGTGAGGCGTCAGAGAGGGCTGTGGGCATGCCGTATTACATCTGTAGAGGTGAGACAACCAAAAGGTGCCGGAGAGTCTAGATAAGCAACTCAGTCTTTACGCACAGGGAAGTAGCAGAAGTCTGATATTTTCACCTAGATAATAAGCAACTAGATACAAGTCAGAAAGAGTCCACATGTAAGTAAAACAGTCGCTCACCTCAGTCCTCACACACAGAGAAGTAGCGGAAGTCTGAGGGGAGTGACTGAGTCGACTCGAGTGCAACGAATATATACAAGTGCGAGTGCCTGAATGTAATTAAACCGGATATGTACAACACCTAAAGGAAAAATGAGGAAAAATATCTACTGTCCATAGCTTTAATATCCCTACAGGGAGCCTGCTATGTTCAGGGCTGCTGTCCGCCGACATACTTTAGCGCACTCCGGATCTATAACGGTCGCAAGGCTCCCGTGCATGCCAGCATCAAAGCATAGGTGGACGGATGGGGAACATTTGGTCACTTGGACGCAGATGTTGTCATTGAGAAGATCGCGGACATTATAATGGATAACAGTCTGAAACCCGAACAGTGGGGAATGAGAGAGGAAGGATTCAATGAGTCTTGAATGCCGATGGAGGCGCTGTAGGAGCCCCAGACTTAGGACTACGTATTTGCCTTTATGCCATTCACTTTGTATCTCTTCCATCCGCTTTCGCAATCTTGGTGCTAAGTGCGACGGATCTTTGAGTCCCAATCAAACGGGCCGCTGTATTGAACACAGGAATACCGCCTTCGCAGACACGTGTGTGCCGTATTCGCATCTCAAATACAGCAAGCTGTGAAGGTCATTGCCAAATGTGGAACAACAGAGCGCATGGGCCATGGCTGCTAATCTCGCGGGGGAATGTACTGATGCTCCGGTCTTCAATGCGGTGACTGCGTGTGAAGTGCCTTTGAGGTCGAGAGTGAAAAAAGTAACTTGTGTGACCTAACTTTAACTTTGATGGCCCGTTCGGCTTGGCCGGGACGAACTTTACTTAACTTAGCGGTACTTTTCCCACGCTTGGCGAAAGTAACTTATTGACAGGTTACTTGTACGGCTCAAACAAGATGGCAGAAGCGCCACAATACTGGGTGCCTGATGCGGCAAAAGTACTTCCCACTTCATTAATTCCTACTTCCACTTCACCATGATGTCCGTGAATGCATTGATTATTGTTTACAGTCGAAGTTTCAACCTGCGCATATGCATATTAATCTGGCATCGGAGGACTGAGAATTGAGGGTCCTGACCACTTTATCTGTTTTTTTGATAAAATAAAACACATGCAACTATCCTCGGGGGTAAGTTGGGGCACAAATCTAATAGCTTGGCTCAGCTTTGTTGAACATGGTTTCCGACTTGGTCATCAGCAAATCGGTCGGAGGTGAGTACACCGATTTTGAGGAGGTTTATTCCACAAAACCACTCCTGGTTCATCCAATTTCTCAATCAGGACCATCTTTCAGTTGAAAGCAACTCTGCGACTTATCAAAGGTAGTTTAACCTGCAAGATGTGCAGTAAATGTCCACTCGGTCTACGGAATGCTCTTTGAGGCGATTTAGACTGCGGTTCGGTTAGACATTATGCCCATCCACGAATAACTTGATGCCCAGATGGCATCAATTTACACAAGCACTGGTTGGGAGATTTAAGATTTTCAGCACAATTCATGGTGAAAAATGTTGTTTGTTTTTCAGACATTTTTCACTGAAAAAAGCAGTGAAAAATTCAAATCTTTTTCACCTTTTTTGAGCTTCCTTTTGAATTTTTCACCTTGAACTCACAAAATAGTGAAAATGTTTTGAGTTTTTCACTACCTTTTCAGTGAAAAATGTCTGAAAAACAAACAACATTTTTCACCGTAAATTGTGCTGAAAAACTTGAATTTCCCAAGCAGTGAAGTTATGTGCAAGATCTTAAATCACGGCTGTTTTTGCTATCGTATGACGGATGGCATTGAAATGATCACTCCCACCTGGAATCTCTGTTGTTGTGGGAACTCGGCAGATCTCGATGTTGGCGCATAATGTGTCTCAGTGTTCACATGGGCCTATGTGCAATTGGGTGGGGGGTGTTATGGGCTTTGAGGAAGGACTATCAGTGCGGAAAGATGGACTTTGGGGAAAGCAAATTTAGTAACATGAAACAGTGGCTTCAAAGAGGCATTGTCACCGTCGGCAAGCCGGCGGTCATGTACAGGCAGATAAGCTCAACATTAGCTCAATTGTTTACTGGGAAATCGAGCCACACTCATGTGTCTGTTGAATTCCCGCTGTGTACGTGCTTATACTTGAGGTTACTTCCAGTTACTTACCGTTACTTAAGTTAACGTGCCCCGCCAAGTTAGATCAGACAAAGTAACTTGGGCCATCAGATGGCATCAATCCAAGTTACTTAAGTTACTTACAAGTAACTTTTGCGAACTTTACTTTACTTGTCTGCCACAAGTAAAGTAAAGTTAGTTTTGTAAGGCCAAGTTAGTTTTTCCAAGTAACTTTGTTAACCATCCTTTGAGGTCGATCTTCTGGCATATATCTACATAGGTGATCTCTCCTTGGCTCCCACTTTTGCCCTCAATGAATTCCGAGGCCGAAACCCCCTCTGAGAATGACTTATTGTTCTGGACTGACCGACATTTGAAATTCCGTGTGCTTATTGTTGGCCGTGCAAATGCCGGAAAAACAACAATACTTGAGAGACTAACAGGAGCCATCATGGACGAAGCAGAGGTCTGGCGGGATGGAAAAATATTTCCTGGCCAGGTTTGTGGGCTGTTGAAGGATTTCAATGATCATGTCTGACTGAGTTGATCCAGACAGTGAAAGGCCAGAGAGATGTATGTTCTTAATCTGCCGTTTTATTTGTTCTCTGAAGGCCCAAAGCGTGGTTTGCACAACATCGATGATGCTTTCGCTCTAGGCCAGGATTTGTCTTTCACGACTCGTGTGGTGTTGAAGTGGGCTCAGCCACAGAACTCTCGACAGTCCAGCAGTTTGTGCACAAGCGTTCATTAGCAGCAACGGATCTTCGAGATCAGCTGCATGCCATATGGTATCCATGTTGTAGTTTCGGACATGCAATATGGTGACACATTTTTTAGGATGTGCCTTCCTCTTGACAAGTGTCGGGAGCTGTTTGAAAATGAAAGGAATATTTTTCGGCTGTTGAAGGGCATGGGTGAGTGGCAAATGAGAAGTGGCACTGAGGCTTTGATTGACAAGGTGTAGCTCCACTGGTTGTGATATTTACGAAGCAGGATGGGGCTGTCTCCAAGGAAACATCCCAGTTGCTCATGGACTTCCCGGAAGACACTCACAACTGGTCCGTTAGGAAGGAAACACGCAGGAAGGCAGAACTTGAGGTCATTAACCATGTGAAGAAACTTGAGGGAGAGTTGAGAAGTGAGGGCCTTGCTGACAGCACCACAGCATTCCTGATGACCAGTGGTATGCTCATTACCCTTGATGCTGTTCGCCATGAGCTGACCTTCTTCAGGGATGGAAATGCCTACAGTTGATGCAGACAAATTATGTCAACAACTGATCAACTTGACGGAGGAGTGTTTGACTGGGCCAAAAATCAAGACATTGCTATCGGCGGTGTGGGGCCACAATCTGTTGAAGCGTGGATTCTGGTGTTTGTATTGGCAAGGATTTACTTCATTAACAGGGCACCAATGACTTAATATTGATAAAGGGTCTTGAGATAGAATACTTCAAATGGTATCATTGGGTGCATATTGAAATTCATTCCATTGATGCATTTTCCCTATTTTCAGGAGGTGTAAAACTAGGCTCAGGAGTGCCAAGCATGTGGAGCTTGATACAACGTGTTTGCAGTAACATGGTGAGTAACATGACCAACGAGGAGAACACACATGGGCTGCTGAACTGCCTGAATACCATTGTAGTCGGTAGGATAGCACAGTTCTCACCAAATGGCCAGACTGACTAGTCTTCCTTCCCATGTGTAGTTTGTGAGTCTGCCCTTTTGCTGTCAGCCTGCTCTCTCTGCTCACTGGTTCTCCTTTGTGCCGGTTCAGGATGTGAGTCTGCCCCTTTGCCATTGGCCTGCTCCCTGTGCTCACTGGTCCTCCTTTGCACCTCCATAGCCTGTGAGTCTGCCCATTTTCCGTCAGCATGCTCCCTTTGCTCACTGGTCCTCCTTTCGCACCTCCATAGTTTGTGGGTCTGTCCCATTGCTGCCAGCGTGCTCCATCTGCCTACTGATCCTCCTTCGGGTTCGGGGAGATGAAGCATAGGAATATCATCCCACAGCTAAACCCCCATCATTGCCCATGGGAGTTTCCAGACAAGGAGGCAACAATCTTTGCTACTGAACTGTCTCAATCTATTGTGGCCAATCTCATGTAATCTTTTGTATCTCTTGATGAAACCTTATGTGGACAATTCCATTGAACTGTGTCCAACATTAAATTGATCAGCCCACAATGTGTCAGAAAATCTGAAATCCATATCATATCTCATCCTTTCAGTACCGAGACCACTAATGAACAACAGGGATCTACCTGAAAATAAACTGATCACCCTTGTGGTATGCCCATGTGCACACACCGAGATCAACAAACAAGAGAGACTCCAGACCCTGATGGCCATGAAAAATGAAAATGAGGCCAGTTGAACAACAGATAAAGCAGTACTGAAAATCATGCATCATTGCCCAATCTCAAGTTGAATAGGAGTCCTGCATTGCAGGCTTAACCACTTACACAGTGAATGCAGGCATAATCCCACTGCTATTGAGCCATGTCTAGCAATTTGCTCCTTCAACTAGTGTGCTTGAATTGCTGTGATGTTCCACAAAGATAGTGTTAAACTGCGGTTCAGTGAATATACTGGAGTGACACTCTTCTTCACTTGTATGGAATTGTCATTTCACTTATCAATATTCTGTGCATATATACATCAATTTTCCAGACGACACCACCTATCCTGCAATTTGAGAATTCCTTTCATGCTGCATGGGGGTTTAGCCCTAGGTGAAATCACTTGGATATCAGAGGCAATCACCATAGGTTTGCTGCAGATGCTGATTCTAGGTGTAACCCACATGCACTGTGAAGAATACACCCACGTAGGTATAGAGAGAAAGTTTTCCTCTTCTTTCATGATTCACAGAGTATCACTCTGTCCTGGAATCCATCAGTGTTGCTCTCCCAGAGGCCGATGCCCTTGCCTCTACTCCCCAGTTTAAAGCCTCAAGCATTATGCAACACTGGAGATCCTTTCGCACCCTCGTTAAATAGAAGATTTCAGTCATCATGAACTCCATTTTGCTGAGGATTTCATCTCGTTTCCAGGGCTGTGACGGTCCAAACGTTCATGCTGTAAGTTCACCCAGGTTTCCTCCATGCTCATTTTTTTACCGTGTGACACTTGGGGGGAGGGCCGATGCTTTGCACGGCATGACTCGTACTTCAAGATTTATACTTTGTATTCTTATTACTGACCTGCACATAGCAAAATAAAAATGTGTAAGAAGTAATACTCAGATGGGCACGAATAGCGTGAACGGCTTGTATTACATACCTGTAAGAAGTCATACTCCAAGATGAATAAGTGAATCAACAAAGGAAGTAAGAGAGAGACAAACCTCAGATGGGCACGATCTAACAAAACATTTTGCATATTTCAACTCTCGTACCGACTGTACTGAGCACATGAATGCCGATCCGGTAAGGGATCAATGTCTAAATGGACTGCCGGGTATCTGTCACAAAATCCGACTGAAGAAAAATAATGGCCGCTTTGATGAATCTGGGGAATCCATGATGCGCAGCCTTTTTTTTTTACTTTTGTAGTATATACTGGAGTGTTTGTTGAAAGTGTTTACCTTATACTGATGTGTTTACAAATTTGATCCACCATAAATTGGAAAGAAGGTCGTCCTGGTTTGCATTTGAAGGCAATGCAGGGACATTATCAACTCTCAGTCTTGAGCCGCAGTGGCTATGTGTACGACACGTACGATGAACTTCGGGTATTGCCGGCCGATATATTGCCGAGCCAATCCCCGGAAATACAGAACCTATGAAGGTTCCCGACTAATGTGTCGCAATACAGACGTGTGAAACTGTTATCCAGCTCATAAAAAGTGCATGCGCGCACCCAACTGCTCAAAAACGGTAGTTCAATTGCTCGTGTTGAACTTGTTTAGGCCGACCTGCGCGTTGCAAACCACAGTGCTCCGATTATTATTACTCGTATATTAAGCAGATCCTCTGAATCAGAGTGTGCATGTCTGCCGTGATCCGAAGATAACCCGTTCGCTCGTTTTTTTCTCAGCAACCGGCGCCTGCCAATTTTAATCGGGGTCTTCTGAATCAGAGTGTACTTATTATCTGTTCCTAAACGACCCGCCGCTGCCAGCTGCTCCACAAATGGCTTATATTTGCAGCGCAATTCCCTTTTACATTCCGAGTTCACCCGATACATCAAATACTAATTGGCTTCAATTCAGTTCCAACCTCCCCGGTCAGCCGTTTAAACACCCGCTCAAAAGACAGCCTCTGCCTCGGTTCCGTCTCTCTCACACCCCATCATCTTCCCCTTCCGCTCTTTGTAGGTAATCTTGCGCATTTTGCGAATTCGCTGGAACAGAGACTTGCAGCCATCCTCAACTAAGATCTAGATCAATATCGCCCTTTCAAAACACTCAAATCGTGCCCGCGCTGTTCTCAGATGATTGTCCTTTCACACGATCCCGCAAGTGCAGACGATGAAGTGTCGCAAACTCTGCCTTCTTAATGACCCGAGTAGGATCACTTCTGATATTCAAGGCTTCTGGATCGTGCGCTGCAAGACTTCTCTCGATTGATCTCAAATTGTAGTGCAGTCACCCGCAAACCTATAGAACAGTGCACGAGCTCTCCGGAAGTCTATGAAAGCCATCGTGCCAAGATAATCGGAACGTTCAGGGCCTCAAATTCCTGGAATGCTCACTCTCCGAAGCTTTCTCTCCGAGTTCCAACGACTTTCTCGGGTTCCATGCGAGATCTTGCTCTGTTTCGTCTCCCTTTCTGTCTCGCCATGGACTCTTCGCTCAGCGCTATATGTGCTTCTCCTCACTTCGCAAGCATTCCCGTGTGACACCGCTTTCGCAAAAAGCAAGGTGCATTTACTTACGAAACATTGTTTCTGTATCTAACTCTCCCTATGGCTAATCTAAACCGAGCGCGACTCAGTCTGGAACGCGCAGCACCAAGAATAGCAACGCGTAGAAATTTGCCGCCCGGTCACCTCTCCCACCGAGGATGAAATATCCTCCCAACACGATGTGCGTGTTCAAATTTCTCGCTGCCTGGCCTGCTGCTGAGCTCCTCCCCTCCTACGGTGTTGCCCTCGCTCCACACGTCATTATCTCTGTCGCCAAAATTAAACCGTGGAAGTTCCGCAACAGGTTTGATTGTGTTCGTACAAACACGTCCAGAGACACTGGAGCAGGTTCTTTCAGGCTGCTCTATTCACAGTTGCTGTACATTCCAACTTATTTCCAGACGTCTCGCACACTCGCTATGTCCCCCAGTCCCCCTCCGGATACTCGTTACCTGGCCCGACCTCTACCCCGTTCGACGATTGCAGGGGCAATCCTGTCCGCTTGAGGGCCGAGGCATGCGCCACGGTTGGCTTCTTGCTTTTATTCAGCGCAACACACTCACACTCGGTCACCTCGAGCATTCTGGTATCATAGCAGGAGGTATCGATGAATCTTTGTTCAAGGTAAGTCTTTCATGGATGTCCTGGACAATACAACTGACGATACCTCGAGGCCCAAAGATGCGCGTTGATAATTGAGCACCAACAATATCTTTTGCAATTCGGTTTTTAAATTCATACCCATCGTTACGATATTGGCTGACGAATGCTATACACCCGGATTCTGCTTCGTTTGGTCCCGGACAGGCGAGAAAATAATATAGCTAGCGAACTCTGTCACGTACATATTGAGACATCTTTGCGCTTGATCACGAGTGTGCCAATATCCATGGTACATGTTTCGGTGTAGATACAAATCTCAGAATACCTATTTCATCGTACAGCAGTGCTGGCGCCCATCCCTTAGAAGCGCACACGGCTCGGGGGGACATAACACCGTACTGGCACTCGCCAAGCGCATAGACGAGAGAGTTTTGATCACCCTTTTGTCTATGCCGAATAACTCTGTGGCTCCAAGGTACCCAAGATAACTAATTTACTTCATGTCAGCGATGTACATGCATGACACATGAGACTGGCCACTCTCATCAATTACTATCAAAAGGAACGGTTTAAGCTTGGCTCGAAATCATGACAATACTGCCAGGGAATCCGTGTGAACTATGCCCCGAGAATGGGAACTTAGATGTATTTATCCTTTAGTTTGTCTAAAGACATCGAGCTCCAAAATACACCATCCTTTCTTCAACTTCCACACATGCCATAAGTGCAACCACCCACGCTTGCCTGAGCGTAGCGACGGCTTATCTTGTTTAGTACAAAAATGTTGGAGGACAATCGGTGCGAACATACCACTCAAATTTATGGCTTTCACCACTATCTAATACTGTCAGTAAGCTGAGGTTCAAGCACCGTGATCCTTTACAAAACCGAACATAACAAAGCCAGTGAGTCAGCCACAGTACATATTCACCGGAACAGAGAGGGAAGGCACAAGTAACGCGGGCATTAGAATACATGGTGTTGATACAATGGCTTGAATAATAAGATAACAGATGCAATTCTAATTATTTATAGGTACAGAGACAGAAGGCAGAAGTACAGTATGTAAAACCGAAACTAACTCGAACGTACTAATCGTATGGAATGTAACCGCTTACACCCTACTAGAAGCGACTCGGTGAAAATTGTTCCGCCGTTGAAGCCGACCATCTGACGTGTTCGGGATCTTCCGAAGTCTTGCGTACGTCTCACCTGCACCGCCACGAACTGACGTTGAACTCTCTGAGATGTATCGCATATTCTGTAACAGCAGTCTAACTCAAATGTAGTGCCAAACCTATTGAGTGGATCTACTACTCTCAAATATTTTATGAGAGCCATTGTTGAATGGTAGAAACCACAAGCTTGAATTAAAAAAATACGCAATACTCACTCTACAAATAGGGCATGATGCTCAACACAGAGCTACACAAAGCATTATTAAATGGATCGGTATGTGTATGATATTTATGAGTACTAGAAGGTGTGATCCGGTGGAGGTTAAGAAACAAAGAGAACAAAATATAAATAGACTAGCCGGATTCGAACGAGCATCATCTTGATGGATTATATAATCACTAATTCTATTAGTTTAGGCTCTTAAAAAGACTACAAAAATCTAATGAAAACAGCCACTATTTCATTACATCCTCAGGACGCACTGATAAAAGTTTCACCAACTCAAAAACCTGGTTCCGTTGATGAAAAGAACGAGTACATAAAGTACTTGTAAAAGTAATACAGCAAGCTGACAGTCACCGCTGCTCACACTGCCAGAGCGCTTATTACTGCTCATAGGTCTGCCAAAAAGAGGATTGGTGCCAGGGGCACAGAGTGTTGTGTCATTCCATCTGTTTGTGCACCCCAAAGGGTATGCAAACATATTCATCCCAGAACACTTTGCCTGATTCCCATTTGATCTTGGTCCTTTCCACCACCATCTCTTTGATCAGCAGGATCATTTATTCATGGCTGTGCTTGTGCGGTACCGCTATATCAAGACAAAGACACAATCATCACCAAATTCCATGCTGTGGATATTGTGATAGAGTTCAATTACACACGCGGTGTGTTGGAAATTTTCTTTGGCTCACTGATTCCCATGGATCTTACAAGACAGAGAGCCAATGCAGCACTTTGCGAGTGCAAATTGCGGCACAGGTGGGCGAACCGTGGGGCTCATTTGGGTATTCTTGTCATGCGTGTTTCATACGGAAAATGTCTGCATGAACAGCTGGTGTGGGAGTGTTTATGTGTGGGAATCAGGGTTGCATACCATGTACCACTGAAACCATCTTCGAGTATGCATCAAAAGTCTTCATGTCAAATCCCATCATGGTGATGAAAGCACAGTCACTCTTGCTGGCGTACAGCACCTGTCACAGTGTGTCAGATCGCGGATTCAGGAGGAGCTGAGGCATGCATCAAATAGAGCTGCCATTCAAGTCATTGAACTGTCTGGAATTCGACTATACCTGAACACTACGCTTTTTGTGCATTTTGGAATAGTCTGATTACAGTATAGGCTTATTAGCTGGTATATGGTCTCAGCATAACTGGCTGGGTCAGGATCACAGAGTAATGAGTACAAAGGGTAGGGAACTGCGCTGCAGACTGGCAGTGCTCGCCTCAAAAACTGTAGAGGAATGTGTAGCCCACAAACCTCTTAAGGGATTATTTCTGGTTTTATTCCCGCACAATGGAATAGGCCGGACATACTTGTGACAAGGCCATGCAGGAATAGTCTTATTTCTGCACCAATAGGCTGTGTGCCTTCCATGTGATAGACATTAGGGGCTCAGGGAGGGATATTCCAATGAAGTTCCGGGATAAGTGAAGGACGGCCAAGGTGATCTGATGGGAATGTTCTTATCCCGAGTAAGTAGAGTTGAGGAAATAAGAACTCACTATGGGTGTCTACAAAGAGCTGGAGGCCAGGGGAACACAACCCAATGGTCAGGAGTGACGGGAGAGGACCAGGGGCAACAGGAAAAATGTGGACAACTTGATATCAGTCAGCCAAGAGACTGAGGGTTTCAAACCCCTAGGGTGACCGACACCACATGGTCGGACATCAGGATTGACCTGAACACTGGTCAATAGCAGTACACTCGTGGTAAGGCTTCTGGTGGATAAACAGTGTCAGTAACAGCCTCTGGGTCGGCTAAACAGCGAGTAACCCGGTGCAAACCCCAACCAGGATAAACCCGATAGACACTAGTAGCTGGTGTGTTCCCTGAGCAGTAGGACCAACTGTACGGTGTCCTCTCTAGGAGGCTGTATGTTATAGGTCGGGATGCAAGGCGGAACCCGGAATGAGTTGAAGAGGGTGTGATATCCACTCAGGTATACAACCCGGGGCATGGATACAACCTGCAATACAATGTAGAGGAAATGGGGCAGGGTGGAGACAATGCCTATGTCAAGCCAAGGTAGAAGCCTGAGATTAGATGAGGTAGAATCTACTGTACATAGAGATTCTACCGAGCTTATATAGGCTTCGAATAAATTAAAGTGATTGCGGTCAATCGCGACCAGTTCCTGTACTGCAGTATTAAGGAGTGTTAATGCTGATACTCCTGGACTCCTCTGTGTCCATTTCCGTGGTGTCAGAGGACTTAGGAGACCCGATGTTCGGGTTTCCTAATCCTTAATGTCATTGTATCCAGTGGTTCAAACCCCGGTCGGTTTGCAACCAGTCATGTACTCCATGTATGCTTCTGTGTCAGCCGTGGTGCGTCCAGGGACTAGTATCCATCTGTACGGGTTCCTAGTCCCTAACATCTTTTGTATTGGCGCAGACTACCCCGAGTCTGTGGCTTTAGAATCCGTGGCTGGGTTTCAACCGTGAGAAGGTCTAGTATGGAGCACCACATCGTACTCGTACGTGGACATCGCAAGGTACAACTTCCTTCCCATCCTCTCCTCCTCCCCACAGGTCGGGAGAGGCAGCACACCAATACATCCACACCCATGTCGCACACTGCTATCAGCCGCCCCCCCGTTTCGACTGTGCATGTTGCTCACCTCGGTCCTTCTTCCCATTGAAATGCTGTAACAAGAGCGCATGGCATCCAGTGCTACTTTGCAATTTCCTAGGACCAGTATTTATACAACAGGAAAGTGCTAGCACTTCTGAAGTGTTATTACTAGCACTCAGGACTCTGGCTAGGTGATATAAAGGAGAACTGCGGTGAGCCCAAGCTGCTGGTTGTAGCATCAGATATGACTAGGGTGACTTGCTAGTACAATTTGGAGGCACAAACCATGGGGAAATAACCATAAGCCTACACAGTCAAGGTGCTAGCACCTAGGAAGTGAGACACAAGAGAGTAGAACTGCGAGTATGCTAGCAGGAGGTGTGAGCAGCGAGTCTGGAATCTGAAGGGTAGTAAACTATGTGCTAGCAGCCTTCTAGCAAGGGTGTTAGTATGCGGTGCCCAGCTAGCGATCAACCTGAGACCTGAAACACAGATGCAAGCACGTGACTGTCACGACACGGTCGCGAGTCACAAACAGAGACAAGTAGACAGTAGAAGAATAGATAGCAGGCTATTGGTGCAGATGCACAGGTCACCACAAATGCAGTAATGGATAAATAGACTGCTAGCCGGTGCTCTGACCTGTGCTAGATGACTCCAGGCGGCGGATTCAACTCCGTTTCATCAGGATAGAGGTTCCGGCAGCAGGCAGCAGGCTGAGGAATCACTCACAATACCCATAAATGGACGCTAGTGGATCAGTGTGGCTGTTCTGCTTGGCATAGACCCATCATAAAACCAAAGAGCAGTTGTTCATTGGCTGTTGTATCCATCACATCATTTTCACTCATTTATATTATTCATTCTGTTTATCACATGTACCATGGACCTCAGTGGTATAAAGGGAGCACAGAGCAGGCTAGAACCTCAGATTATTACACCCGACTTTGTACAAAGTTGGTGCAGGTGGTCTCAGGTTGCTAGTGGAGATTGTAACACACTTCACAAGTAGTAGCTTTATTGGAATCAATACTGTTGACTCTGGATACGTCGAGATCTTAAGTTGAGGTTCCTGTTGTTGACTTGAGGAGTCTTCACGTATAAAACCAAGGGTGTTCTCTTTGAGAACCAGCTACCAGTTGCGCTAGCAGCTTTGCCTTCACCCCAATATTATTGTAGTGTGTTGGATCACCTGCTAGGTGATTGTGTGTTGACTCGAGCCCACTAAGAAGAAGACGGACTAGTGACGAACCCACCGACTGCTCAAGCGCGAGCTGAACCACAAAATACTAGGGATCAAAGCAAGAGGGGCAGGAGAAATATCAAAGAACGAGTTTTCAACAAGCCGAGGTGTTGTGACAAGTCACCGCGCAGCCAACTGAAGAAGCGGAGGTATGGGGTACAAGAACGGGGGCGTAGGCATAGTGCAAGGGCAAATATGAGGACATAGACGAGAGCGAGGGCGCGAATATTTCGAGCAGTTGACTTGGGGGCAAAGCCGAAGTGTATTTTGTGAAAGAATCCTAAGTACAGTTTACGGAGATGGATGAATGGGGCATAGATAAATAAATGGAATGCTTATCAGTGCCAAGGAAGCAGCGAGGATACGGGGCCGGTAAAATGAACAATGTGATGTGCAGATATATGGAAAATGGTTGAGATATGGAGGTTTGGCGAGTACTGGGATTGTTGCGGGAGTATAAATACAAGGAATGATCAGGCATGTGGTTTGAGACCATGCGATCGTTGCCAGATGGGAAAGGCGCGTGGTACGGACATGCGGGGCGAAGAGACGCGTTGAATAACCGAAAGTACAATAACGTCAGCAGCGCGATGGTTAACGCTGTTGCCGGGCCGATGGTGATCCGATGGGCGCTTGTGGGCGCTTAGCGTGTTGGCCTGCGCGTCACTAGGTTCCCCCGACCTCTAGACCGACTGTGACTTGTCAGTTATTTCGCCTTCACCCCAATATTGACAGAAGTGCTGTCGTAGTGTATTGGATCGCTAGCTGGACGCTTATAGTGTCTATTGCCAATACAAAGTGGAAATGTTCCTATTCTTGGTTAAGGAATAGGTCAGCAGCTTAAGGACTGCCTTGTCGCTTGAGGATTGAAGTCCCTTGTTGTTAGCCTCAATAGTCTTTGGGTACCCCATTGCGAGGATTTTCACAAACCTACATACTCTGCTCTGGTGCCCTCAATCTAGCCATCCAGTCACCTTGTATCCAACCCATAAACCCCTGTCCATCCCAGGTGTGAGTGGTATTGTTGTTGGCGGCTGCATAGTGCTAGTGTGTTGTTGAATGGCTTTGTTGAAGTCTAGCAGTCGAATTGTGTTTGTTCCAAACCCACTGGTCGCATACTACGGCCCGGACCCGAACTCACAAAGAGATGCACTTACATCTTTGAAGGAATAGATTGTTGTAGTGGTGGTTTTGTGGTTGTTTTGTGCAAGCCCGAATCTAAGCTATTTCTAGTTGTATATCAAGTGCACCGTTTCACCATGTCATCCCCACTCTCTGTCTCCTTCCTATACCCACGCTGACACACGCACACACCCACAACTGTACGCTTGCACTGTGCTCCGCATTCCCCACTCGGGCCCTCTCCTCTCCTCCCACGAGAGATGGTATATTCCGCAAACCAAAGGCAAGCCATTGCCCATTGGTGCAGAAGTCGGGAGAGGCCATGGACAGTGAGGAAGCGGTGGATTACGAGGTGACATCCATGCCGGAGAGCTCCGAGCGGGTGGAAGATGGGGAGAGTGCTAAGGTGTCGTTGTGCGCATTTCTTCGCGGGCATATGGTGTGAGGCGTAAACAGATATGTTAGTTCTGAAAGGGAGGACGGGATTGAATGTGCGGGGAGGGCCAGGAGCCGTGGCGTCTGGTAACAGAGTCAGGAAAGAGAAGGATGGGCGTACCACTTGCTCGGTGTTTCTAAGAAACAATTTGAGACTGCTGGCAGTCTCGCCATCGAACTTGGGATGATTTGAATCCCAAGCCGTGGGTTTTTTAAAGCCCTGAACAGTAGGCATAGTCGTTATTGGATCAGAAGGAGAGTTTGGTGTTGTTTCCGTCTCAACTGGGTTTCCGAGATCACTCGGTTCGTTTTGCGCATTAGGCGAAAGAAACAGAACCCGAAGCTATTGCGTTCACCCAAGTAGAAACACTATGTCCACAACCTCGACTAGGAGAACCAGATACGCTCAGTGGTTTCCGATGCGTGAAAGTTTGCAAAGGAGCAACTAGTGTATCCCTCGCTCGACGGGAAGTCGCGGTGCTACGCGATGCCAAAGCGGGATTACTGAATTGTCCGCTACAAAGTCCTCCTTCTCTACAAAGTAGAGCAGGAAAACCCGAAGGTGATGTGTCTGGTTCAGTACCAGAGCCTTGTCTAGGAGGAATGGTGACGACCCAACAGAAACGCGGTTTGGAAGAGTTTCCAACGAGTTTTACAGCAGAATGCTCAATCTTATCTTGAAACGATGATAAGCCGTGAAACGGACCATGGGTGAAATAGCAAGGAATTTGCCGATTTCCACCTTAATCACGTAGCGCGCTGCTCCAAAGGATTAGCATAAGTCCTATATGGCTAATCAAGGCTTTATCCTGCATGAGGACCTTAATCAAGTCCGCCTGGGATGCATCAACTGGAAAGTTCATACTGGTTGACATCCATGATTAAGGGTTTTAATGGCCAAGATTAAGCATCGCTGCTTAATCAAGGCATCGCGGGGCCTACAAACAACATGGGCGATATTAATCATCCTCTCTGATGATCTGGGGCACCACTGGGGGGTCTTGATTAAGCGTTCAAGTGCTTGTTGTGCTTGATTTACAAAGGGAGCCTTGCGCGACGGGTCAGGTGATTCGGGTTTAACAGTAACCGGTTACCCCGGCTGTGGTTGAACCTCGCTTATCAACTATCCGATCATTGTTGCCATCCTGATTTGGTTACTTGAACCAGGCCAGGACGGTAACTCGCATATCTCCACAACCACTTGGTGGTTTGGGCTGATTAAGGTACTGGCTCGAAGCCAGTACCTACGTCTACCTAAAACTGAAGGTCCTGAACGGGGGAAAAGAGGATAGAAGATGGGACTGTCTACACGATCGGACAAGGAGCAGTCACACCGGACACACTCAAGCATTAAGGGGTCGACACACGAGGATCCTATATATTTACCCACACGTGATTAACTACGGACACCTTACTCATATACCAGCCAGTAGACTAATCATCGTATTGTAAGCGTAATTGTACAGTATATAAGGAGGAGGTTTTGGCATGGATAGGCACTGAACTTTCTGTCACTAAGAGCATTAGCCTTTACTGGGTATTGCTTGATAAACGACGGAGATTCGGGACTTGTCACCCAGGACTGACTTCGTTAAGAAGTTTTGTTTCGTCTGCACGAGTAACTCAATATCAATTGTTGGATCGGGATTTTGGGATTGGAAACGGTTAAGAAGCTAGAGAGAGCTTATTAGGATTGAGAACATGGCACCGCACTACAGTAGCCTTGGAAGGCTTATTATTTGGGATTTGGAGAACACGGCACCTTGTTAGGATTGGGATTGTTGGCTCAAGCTTCTAAAGCTTTTAAACTCGATTTGTTGGCTTAGGCACTCGTTTGGCATTGTTCAAAGAGGTCTAATACTCTAAATCAACCTTGCACTTCGGACTAGACCTCTTAAAACAGGCTTGTTCCTCGCAACCTCTGTTGGATTATCTGTGCTCCTTGAACCTTCTTAAAGCGTTCAAAAGACCCGTACTCGGCGGCACAGTCTAAACCATTCAAGGGGAAAGTAGTTAGGATTTGGTTAGTAGTTGCGTTTTTGCCTTAATCAAGCAACTCGCTCGTTGGGTCTTGATTAAACTAGTACTTGCTGTTGTAGACACCGAGCAAGCATTTCAACGAGATCAGAACCTTCCCTCGCGGTGGGCTCCAGATGATTGATAGGCTCAGAACCTATATAAGAAACACACAAATAACCCCACTTGACTTGAGAGCGGCACAGAAACAGTCCAGAGACTGTTCCAACAACCAACAAACAAATCAAACGGCAATATATGCATGCTTCCAAAGATCCCGACGAGTTACAGCCCCTAGTACAGGGCCTTGTAAAGGTTGTAGGGAGAGGTTTCGTATCTCAAAGAGATGGTAGAGCAAACTGCGTACAACGTGTTTCTAGACACAGTGGAAACATTGTTTCCAAACAAGGTAGATTTATAGCTTCGCAGTGTGTGTGTGTGTGTGTGTGTCCAAGCGACAGAGAAACAAGTTTAAAGTAGTCCCGTAGACTCAAGTAAGGCCCCTGGTTTATAGGCCAAGAACGTTCACAGAGCTTTCCCTAAAGAGGTACTTTCTGAGCAATGCCAGCAGTCACGTTTCCAAAGTTTTCCCTTGACGGTACTTTCTGAAACCTGCTCCGCAAACAACAACAATAATGTTTCTTTCAACAGAGTCCCAGATCCAACAGATTCTCAGAGTTCAGACAGTTTCCAGGCAAAGCCCAAGTGTGTTTCCAGAACAATATATGATTCAGAAACAATTAAGATTTCGACTAATAGTGCTACTCTATAAGAGTGTGTTTGCCGAGGATCCCAGATCAACCCAATGCGCAAGCGTATAGCCTACTAATTCGGGGAAAGATGCTGTCCATTGTAGGAACACCCTCGGATACTTATACAACCGCCAAGACACTGTTACAAAGCCCAAAACACAATCCCAATGAGTCAAAAGTCTGTTTATCCGCCTCTTTAACCGTGTTTCCGTTGGTTGTTCTTCCGAGTGTCACCTCCCATTGGTTCCCAACTGCGAGCACGCCATGTTCCCTTGCCAATTACGAGGCAGGAACCCATCAACAGCACCCTGTATTATTCAGAGGGTGTGTCGATCACCGATAGATCGGCACTGCATCTCGTTCGACCTGTTTCTGCTTCAACTCAAGTCTCCCCAGAAAGGGTTCTTGAGAAACAACCTTAGAACGCCTTTAGAGTTGTGATCCAGATCCTCAGAATAGCCGACCACCTGTTTCGGTGTATCCGCATTCGATGGAAACCAGCAACTCTGGCAACCGAAACACTCGTGACCAGGCGCATCTCCCCTAGTGTCTCAACACAACACAACACATTGCCAACTCCCGTTCCTTTGACCCATTTCCGTTGCTTAAGTGGATGTTGGAAACAAGTCAAAAGAAGTTCCTTGACTTATTATTCGGCTGCACGTTTCCCTTACAGTTTTCAGGGCGAGACTAGCCAGTGGTCGTTCTAATTCCTTAGAACGTCCACCCGTTTCTCTGTGGTTTGCCCAACAGCTACCAGGAACCAGTACTGTTGCATAGAAACAACAGTTTCAGTAATGAGCACGATCAGAAACACGCAAAATTACCTGTATCTAACCATGGCCCAATTACTGGCTTATCAGCGGAAAGGCCAGAATTGCGAAAATGCGCTCATCAATGCCGGCATGCAAACTTGAAGCGGCACGCAAGCACGCTATCATGATGTGCCTTTTGCTTTTGACCCTCTTCCTCCCTGTTTCACTTGGGGGGAGGCCGATGCTGCACACGGCATAACTCGTACTTTACTTTTTTGTTTTGTTCTTCCGGATCACAGTCAGCCCACTTCTCCTTATGGCATGCACTATTTACTCGAATTAATGTTATCGTTGCAGCCCAAATACTCACTGCGGTTATATTATAAGTTTACAAGACTCACCGCCGCTTCGCTTCGGCATATGTTTCTAATATGGTTTTTTCACAATGTCTATGATTGACAAAGATATAAATTCAGAGGGTACAGTATATAGTAAGGACGATATAACTGCGATGTCTCTAGAGCAGACCAAAATATCAGCAGACATACAGACGTACGCGTGCGACCAAAGACTTACTACATTGAATGAGCTGGTTGTTGAAGCGCTACATCAAGCATAATATAGAGAAAAAATGGTGAAAAGGATGCATTTTCAAAGGCTTAGTTGGAACTGAGTGTAATGGCAATGCAAAGCGGTGGAGATTTCTGTAGCCTCAAGGGAAGCCCAAATTTTTGCCAGCCAATCAAACTTGACACTCACTCGAGGCCCGGGGAAGGGGGAGATGAATTGAGTGGTGACTGTGGGTAATGATACATTATGTGTTGGGGCTCGAAATCCTGTGAAGCTAATGCACCTGTTGCAGGAAGTCAATATTGTGTTGAGGCTTGTGGGGACACAGTAGGTTGTGTGATGTGTTGACGGGCAGGTGCTGTCGTGTCAAGCACGTGTCAGTTTCGTTGGAGTCCATCGTCCATCTCATACTGACGCCCTCCTTCGATCTTGCAGATCCCCCTACCACTCACCCGATGTGCACGCCCGTCGCCCTCGCCTCACACGTCCTCCGCCCACCTTCAAACCTCCAACCTCAGTTTTGTCGACCACTGAGGGCATAGGCGGGATTAAACCTCAGACCTCAGCTATCGATTTGTCTGTCCTTGGTACTGCTCCTCCTGTGCGCCGGCTCCTGGTGTGAGGTGAATCGGTGGATTGTCTAGCCTGAAATGTGGATCTTAGGCGGACATTTGCCTGCGCACGGCAGAGCCGTGATACCTCAATAAATGTTCGTAAATTGATCTCAGATAAGCACAGGTGTGTCCCAGATGTTTCACAGCTATTTGTGCGCAGTGCAACAGGCACAGAACGACTGCATTTTTTGAGTGCGGGGTGGAAGCAAAGCGAGACCAATTCACATGAAGAAATCACTTCTACTCACGGGAAAACTTGATATTTTGTGTCATGGTGACGCCTTGGCGCCACTCGCCAGTGTCGCCACAACCGCCTCGCGAGTGAAAATCGGAATTCTCAGTCAACCGTGACGGGTACGAAAAAACTTGACTTATGAAGTAAGGAATTGAAGTGAATACCACAGTAGCCTATTTGCATTCTTACTTCGGGATTACAACCAGAGAGATTCCCACCCGATCTTCAAGCGACCTTCAGCCGTCTCTATGGGGCCCCACACTGATCAGCACACAAGGGTCTAATGTCCAAGGTGGTTGCCTCTTTGCAGGCGCAACTACAGAATCCCTAGTTCTTCCTTCCACGTTCCGCTCTTCAATCTCTTGCCCCGCCCTCCCTTAATCCTACGTCTTCTTTGCTCCTACTTCAGAATACACTCTTGAAGCTATTGGCTGCGTGTGAAGTAAAGGCTAGACGCCGCAAGAAATTACTGATGAAGCGGGTATAAGCTAACCCCCTTCTCTCTCTCTCGGCATGGGAAAGTTTTTATCTTCAAAATGATTGATCAACGACAGCCAATATGCTCCGTTCCTATAGTTTCTTTGGCTTTTCATTCCATCGCATTGATATTATAAAATATATTTGCAGATTGTTCTGAATATCCAACCACTCTGAGGCGCTACAACGTCGATCCCTTCTGCGCACCCGCCTTTGACGACATGCAGCTCGATATGAGGAGTGTGTCGGTCGATCCCAACGGTGAAACGGTGCACTTCTTATATGACTAGGAATAGCTAATTGATAGGTATTGCGAACAAACACCCAAAACAACCAACCACAACCAATCTACCTCCAAAGATCTAAGTGCTTCTCTTTGTGAGTTCGGGTCCGGGCCGTAGTATGCGACCAGCAGGTTTGAAACAAACACAAGTTTGATTTATAGGCTTCCAACAACACACTCTACAACGTACTAGCAATATGCAACCGCCAACACTGCTAGGAACCTAGGGATGGTCCGGGGGTGTGTTTATATGGGGTGGATACAAGATGGCTGGACCGCTAGGTCGAGAACACCAGGGCAGAGTATGTAGGTTTGTGAAAATCCTCGCTAAGGGCAGCCCCAAAGACTACTGAGGCTAACAACAAATGGACTTCAATCCTCAAACGGCAAGACTCTCCTTGACCGCCGACCTATTCCTTAACCAAGAATAGGAACCTTTCCGCTTTTATCGGCACTAGCTCACTACAAGCGTCCAGCTAGCGACCCAACACACTACAACAGAGCTTCCGTCTATATCGGGGTGAAGGCGAAGTAACTGACAAGTTATAGCCAAACTAGAGGTGGGGGCACCTAGTCCGTCTTCTTCTTAGTGGGCTCAAGTCAACACACAATCCACCTAGCAAGCGATCCAACACACTACGACAGAGCTTCCGTTGTGTCGGGGTGAAGGCAAAGTCACTAGCGCAAACTGCAGTTGGGTCTCGAAGAGAACACCCTTGTTTTATATGTGGAGGTCTAGGACCAACAACACGAAATCCTCAATTTAGTCACTCGATGTTTCCAGAGTCCACAGTTACTGATTCCAATATAAAGACTACTACAAGTGAAGTTCGGTATCAACCTCCACTAGCAGCCTGAGTCCACTAGCACCAGCTTCGTCCAAAGTCTGAGGCGTAATGTTCTTAGACCCTAGTCTGTCCTGCGCTCCCTTTTATACTACTAGGTGTGAGTTACATGTGAAAGCGAGCTGAATAATACAATAAGCAATATTAGATGATAAGAAATATGGTCAGCCAATGAGACGACTGCCGTTTGGTTTTGGGACTGGTTTGGTATACGCCAGGTCAGCCTCGCTGACCGGCTAGTGTTCAACCGTGGGTATATCAATGGATCCTCAGCCCTCCGTCTATGCCGAGTACCCCTTCCGGACCAACCGGCGACGTAGCCGGTGATCTAGGTCATCTCTACTCTGTCAGAGCGTCGATCTATTACATCTAGGCGATGCAGTGTTGCGACCGACATCAAATGGTCATAGCTCGTTGGTCAGAACATCGATCCACCCTCCGAACATCGGTACAGGCGGTACAATCGTCCCTAGCTCCGTTCCAATAGCCTGCTTGCTATTCCCCTTCGCCCTAGCTGCCCAGATCGGGCACTAGCCGCGTGCTGCCTCATCTCGTATGTCATGGTATGTCTTTGTCAAAGCCCTAGCCGGTCGCTAGTAGGGTTATTCCGCCTAGCGCCGTCTAGTCGCTTATCTAGAGATTAGATAGTACCACCGGTTACCGCGCCGAGCTTCCTAGCTCTAGGTGTAGTTCCCTAGCTGTACTTCCATCGTAGATATACGTCTGCTAGACCCTCGCTAGCTCCGTCCCAAGTCATCTCTGGACTACTAGAGTCTCCTAGGTCATGTCTCATGAATGTATAGGCAGTGGTTTAATCCCTGGTGGTTTGTACACTCAGCTAGCAGCTAGCGCGTCACACTAGTGCAGCCTCGCTCTACAGTCAGCAGTTAGGGCTCGCTCTGACTCTCCTTTATATCACCTAACAAGTGGTCTGTGTACTAGCTGATATGCTAGTAACAACAGAAGTGCTAGTTGCTTCCCGTTGTATAATATACTGGTCATAGGAAATCGCAAAATTAGCCCTAGATGCCGCGCATTTATGTTACGCCGTTTCAACGGCACCTCTGAGAGAACATAGGTCGAGTTGAAGTTACCTGCAGACTTCATGTCATATGTCAGCAGTGGCCGGAGTGTGGAAATATGTCCACACGCTGATTTCGGTTCTAAAACAAGTGATGTACGTTTTATTTTTATGTACATTTTGTTTGTACTGTAAATAGGTGCTGAGGGGTGCCAATCCCACGTCTTACGCTCATCTGTGCGAGCCAGTGCGGGCTAGCGCCCAATTACCCGTGCCTTCTACGTCGCCAATATCGAACTATAAAACCACGCAGGATGCACTTCAGCGCTCAATTCGTCTCAAAACATCGTTTTTACGCCTCCACACGCATACAAACCACTTTCACGGCCTACCAATACTCTCTTTCCACTCGGATTATTCAGGCCTACCCACACCCTGATTCTCCGGGGCATAATCTTATTCCACCTACTCTAAAATCGACCGGCCACCGACCCAAATCCGAATCCGCATCTCGGGACTTTGACCCTGCCACACCGCATCGGACGTCTTCGCGTAAGCCAGTACAAGTGGCCTGCAAGATAACAGCTGGATATGATGTCAATGAGACAATTATTGAATCGTGTAGACCAAAATGTGCTTACCAAAAACATGACAATCTGATAGCCAGCAACGGCGGCAAATGCGGCGAGTGGGGATGCTATAGCTAGACATTGAATGGAGATCAATTGACCAGTGAAGGGTCGCGCAGAGTTTAATGGCGGAAAGCATGCTTAACAGAAAGACCTAAAAGTCGCACAGATACGTAAGTAGGGCATAGTGACCCACCTGTAGAGAATGGGTTTGCAGGTGATCAATTGATAAAGTTACGCTAGGGATAACAGTCTGATCCCCAAGGAGAGTACATATTGTTTTGGGGCTTTGGCACCTCGATGTCAACTCATCCCATCCTCCAGGGGAAGAAGCCTGGAAGGGTCGGCTGTTCGCCGATTAAAGGGGTATGTGAGTTGGGTTTAATATGAATGACTGTGATGATATATCCTGAAATTTCTTCTGTTCTTTGACCCTTTTGGGGGTGTCATACGAAAAATTGGAACGATACAAAGAAGTGTAAGTGGCTCCTGCGCTTGAATTTTTCCAGGGGTCTAACCCTTTTTGGACTGTTTTTATTCAATTTGAACAGAGTGCCTACTGCGCATTTCCTTTTCACCTGGGGCTCTCTTTCTGTGCTCAGACCTTCAGTCACTTTCACCTTCACTTTCTCTTTCAACTCCGGATTCAAACATCGAATTTTTCCCTCACTTTCACTTCTTTTCAGCTTCTTCACTTGTCCAACTTGGGAACTGCTCACTTTCACCGCTCCAGGACCTTGGCAACTTTTTGTCTTGGGTGATTTTTGGCCATAAAATTGGCCCTTTCTGTGTTTGGAATCTGAACACAGAATTTCTCAATTTAATTATGTGTATCTAACTATGGCCCAATTACTGGCTTATCAGCGCCAAGCCCAAGCCCGTTTGTTGGCTTAGCAAGCCGTTCTACTTGCTTATCCCACTGATCTCCCAGCCGAATTATGAAGTGGCTTGCGCGTCTTTTCTCATCTTCTACCAAGTATCTTCTACATCTGAGGGATCCCAGTGTATGTAGTAAGTGTCTAATTCCGGGCTTTTCATTTTTTCTGCTTGTTTCGATCACTGGTGTAATAATACACTGTGGTTGCTGAGATTGACCCAGGCCACAGTGTTGATTTGACTCAAAAGTGCGGGTTTTGTGTGTCTTATTACACTGCTCAGGTCCCGATCTTTCTCATCTGTGGCTGGAGTCAGCTGCAAAACAGGTATTTTTTGTCTTCGAGGTCCGAATCTTGATGTTCTGTATAATTAGTGAAGCAGTCTAACACGCAACTCCCTTCGTCCAAAGCCAAATGCCAATAAGTTTTGAGCTTCTAAAGCAACTACTGCTACTGTCTTGAGTTGGTCTCATCAAATCCATGAGACTCCTATGGCTTATATTTGCCCGCAACATCCCACAGACGAGGTTGAACATTGCTTTATATCCTAGTACCGAAACAAGCACCTTGAATTATGCAGAAGAAATAAGGATAAGAGTTCCAGTGAACTGTCTGGAATCTGGCTGTACCTAAACACCCGCACATTTTGCACGTTTCAGGAATAGTCAGATTGCAGTATAGGCTTATTTCTATGAACTGGTATACAGTCTCAGTATAGCCAGATGGATTGTGAATCACAGAGTAATGGGTACAAGGGGTAGGGAACTACCCTGCAGATCAACAGTGCTCACCTCAAAAACTGTAGAGGAATGTGTAGCCCACAAACCTATACATTTGCCCCATCTGTTCTATACACCCAGAACAGTGGCTGGTTGCACAACATAGCCGCCGGGGGCTGTGGCACAGCACAGCCACGTTCTTTGGGACAGGATATATTGGCAACAGTAAAGGGTAAGGGAAGATATGAGCCTTGGTCATAGCAACACCTCTAGTTGCTCTTTTGCTTCACCCACTGCATATTTCCACATAGTAAGAATCAGGACCCGCCTTGATGGCCTAGTGGTTGGAGCAGTTCGGGACGAGACATTCAGGATGCACAGTTCTGGTTGGGCCGTGACTCTGAAATAGCTTTTTCGATTCTTCCAGCCAAGGTACTGTCCCAATATCCTAAAATGATTACAACGAACAGACCAAGCAGTAGAATATCAAGTTCAAGTTCAATGTCCAGCATGACTGCAATTCTGCGAAGTGCGAAGCTTCAGGAGAGCAGCTACGCATGCAGGAGTGCCTCGAATCCACCAGATTAATTCTCACCTCTTACGCGCCACTCTTCCGCAAAATCTAGTCACTCCGATCCCCCTCTTCCCAGAATGACAGGCAAAACACTCCGAGTTGGCGGCACGTCTTCGCGACCAAGCAGTCAGTTGAAAAGCTGCTGCAGTGGCCAGAAAGTGGAAGCGGCTCGAGGATGATGCCAATGAGGACGCAGAGGCAAGACCACACAAGAGTTGAAAGGGAGCACCAAGGAAGCAGTCAAAAAAAAAGCGACTCTTATCCCCCCGCACACTCCATGGTTGCGAGTTGGGACTAGGCGGATCATACAACCAACAGAAAAGGCAAAGGCGGTGCAGATGGTCGAGCATCCCGATGTTGAAGAGGATGCTGTGGATAGCTGTTCAGATTCGGATGATGGGTATATTGATTCGGATGATGATTATTCTGATTAGTCTTGTATAATAATATTATTGGAAAGCTGAGGACAGCTGGCGTGAAAATGTGCCCAACACATAGTGAGCTAGGTGCTGGTCAGCTGGAAACACAGCTGCACGGAACAGCTGGTGACCACATAAATTCCAGGTGTACACACATTTCGCTCCATGTGTCTGCACAGTGACTGTGCCAGCTGCTGTGAACGTGACGGCACTTTGGCGGTGTAAGCTATGGCTCGAGCCGAAGCCGTGGGAAGCTAGCCATTTATAAATAGAGAGCTTGCGCAAAAGCCGCACAAGCCACATACGGCTTTTGGGCATTGTGTAAAATCCCCTGGATTTGGAAGTGTTTTCTTTGGGTCCTGGTGAGTTACATAGTCTCCTCTGTCCCTGAAAAAATCGCATTTTATGCACAGTAGTGATTAGAAGTGGAGTACGTGGCCGAGAGATGCAGTTTTTCCAGTCAGCACGGAAGCTCCACGGAAACTTACCACACTTTTCATGTCCTGCATGCAGAAATTGAGGTGCAGAATTTTTTTTCTGCATCCCCAGTGCATGTACTTGGGCTCACCAATCCTCCCACCAACTCAGTTCTTGTTGAACCTCAACTTTGGTTTCCGCATGCGGCTCATACGGCTTTTGCGTAAGCTCTCTAATGGCTCGGCTCGGCTCCAGAGCCATCACATCACGGAGCCATCAAAAGCCGAGCCGAGCCGCGGCAACACTCACACCAAATAAAGCAAAATTTCAATGCCCATGGAAACTCAAATAGATTTCCGACAAATCTATTCACATATCAGTGCCACTGAGATCGTGAAACTAAGGCACATAGATTCTCAAAGAGAAATAGTAAGAATCTGCATGAGCATCAGCTGTATTGAAACAAAGGACTCCAGTGGCACATAAAATCAGTACGCATTTTCAGCCGTGCTGAAATCCTGAGGGATTTTTGCCATTGGAGGAAGCCAGCCAATGGCAAAAATGGCTCAGAATTTCAGCACTGCTGGAATGCGCACTGAATTTAGAAGATTCAAAGACCCTTTCAGTGCAATCAAAATGCTTTGTTTTCTTTATACAGTGACCAACCGCGAAGCGAAACGGTTGGCTTTAACGCATGATTACAAATGCAATATTGCCCCAATTGGCCCATGCTTTGTGATGTGCGTGTGAAGGGGCATCCAAGCTTCCTACTGACACCAAACTTTTGCGGCTTGGTGCAGTGATTGTAGAGAACAAGGTTGTTCTTCTGCAAAGCCAAGTGTGAGTAAATAACGAGGAAGCAAAACAGTTGTAAACAAGCCCGTGCATGCTAGCCACAGAACTTGGGCGTCTGGGAGATTGTTATTTGCATCTATGACCCTGAAAACCCATTCAAAGAACTTGGAACATTGCAGGCCTCTCGTGTCTCCATGAGATATTGACCTGCGTGCCAAACAGCAACAAATGAATGATGTTCAAAACTCGGATAGCGCAGGCTCGACAAGAGGTTTTGAGCCAATTCCTTTTGGCTAATCCGACTACATATGGTGTAGATTTATATTCTAAAATCTTGAGCTCGTTATATGACCTGAAGTGGGAGAAACAATGTAGTGTTTCGCTTCCGTGTTGCGTTTCGCTTCGCGGTTTGTCACTGTAGCTGTAGCGATTCTGGTATTTACGCTTTCTATTTGATTTTCCATGCAGCTTGGTTTCACAATCTCAGTAGGACTGATTTTCACATAGATTCTTAGGAAATCTATTCAAGTTTCCATGTGCATCGAAATTTGCCTTGTTTGGTGTGACTAGCACTGATGAATCACTCGAGACATTCCGCATCTACTCCACTTCCTTTTTGGGAAGACTCACTGCCACCTTGTCTTCGGCAGCCCGGCTCTTCAAGTCTTTCTGCCGAGATCCCGAACACCGCAAGGCAAACAAGCACAAGCACGACAAACAAGCACGACACTGCGCCTCTTGCTTCCATCCTTCCAACTCGCTAACACCTTGCTTCTTCCTGCCCACTGTTGCACCATGACTTTTGGCCCAAATGTCGATATCGACTGCCCGCGCACTTTCTCATGCCCTATCTGTAAACGGCGAGTTTCGCTCAAGAAATTTGCAAGAAATGCACCAACGGTGGCGAGAACCATGGTCGCTACTTTCTCGCAGTGTGTAATTTCTTCCCCGAGTATCTCACTGTTGCTGAAACTATCTTCCAGTGCTTCCATCCAAGTCACTTAACTCGCTGGCATTGGTTTTGACAGAGCGTTGTCCCAGGAGCATCCGCCGCCTCAATTCTCCCTGGTCTCGCTCCAGCTACTGCACCCCCGCCCGAACGTCCACACTGCACTGATAGATCAGTATGCAGCAAGCCCGCAAACCAAGGATGCCCCAAGCTCCATGTGTCAACCACACTGTCTGTCGCACCCACACCCACTCCTTGCCGTGTTCATAGACCCAACCCCACCCGCTCCTTGCTGCATCAAACCTCTGCCGTACGCACTCCCACCCCCGCCCGCACAACATCCAACACGAGGTCATTGCCAACTGATTCTCTTCCTCTCCTTGTGTTAAGCAAACTCCAGTCGTTGTTGTGCTGCAATTAATTGGTCGTGCCACAAACCTCTCTTGCTTTCCACATCCACGCCTACCCACACCGTGTTCCCTGCACGCGATGGAACGCTTCCTGGCTCATTCAAACTCGATACTACCGTCTCCAGCCCAGTTTCTTTCTCTACGGCTGCCACAGATGCTCCGACAACAAGTTCTTCATAACATATTATGTCCCTCATCGTGAACCCTATGGTCGATTCGTGGCCAATAAATGTCATTTTGCAGGATATTTTGACTGGGATGGTGATAATGATTTACGACTTCGCTGTCTGCCAAAATCCCTAATGCTGCTCAGGGCGGGGGGAGGGTTAGTTTAAACAATTAGTCCAAAAATACAGTGAGTACAGACGAGCTAAACATGATTTATGACCATGGTGACTGGTACTGCACGCCTACATTGAATATACGACTCCTTACTTTGTAATTGCCATGTAGGAAGCGGCATCACGGCTGTTCACGGCATGGGAACACTTTGCCGCTCCATGCCGCAATTAGCGTGGCGATACATGTCCAGATCGGGAAGTGGAGCGGATGCGGAATGGAGCCATTCCTGCGCAAAGTCGCCTGACTCAGATTTGGATTCTGAACATGACTCTCCAGGACTCTCCACCACTACGCGACGCACGCGGACCGAAGTCACGTCGATATAGATGGCCTTCGCGCAGCGGCGATTGCACACCCAAACTCTCCCCCCATATTCAGATGGCGACCCGCGACATCCAGCTTCACCTGCAACACCTGCTCCGCAGTCTTTGAGACAACGAGGTCCAACGCGCGCATATGCGTGAGCCCTGGCAGTGAGTTGCACCGTGCGCGTCCTCCAGTCCTGCAACTCACCCATGTTCACAGCCTTACAACCTGAAGCGCCGGATGGTGTCGCTGCCACCCGTGACGTGCTGCGTTACGACGCGCAGGTGCAAAACGACGATGCCGCATCTGCGGAATTGATCTGCCCGACGTGTAACAAGAAATGCGCGAGCGAGAAGCTCTACCAGCGGCACCTCGGGAAACACACCAGTCCCGAGAACGACTCCACGTCCGACTCCGATTCCGATGACGCAGAACGGAGCGACTCCGACACACCGGACCTCCTCCCCACGCAATGCTTGTTCTGCAATCTCGCCCCGCCGACGATCGAGGAGAAACGTGGGGCACATGTACGCCAAACATGGACTCTTCATTCCCTCGCCCGAGCACCTCACGGACCTGACGACCTTCCTCACTACCTCGCTGCGCTCGTGGTGCCGCTACACCGAGTGCCTCTACTGCGGCGTGCACAAGTCCTCCCGCGCGAGCATCCAGGCGCACATGCGCGACAAGGGCCACTGCATGATTAACGCCGGCCCCGACTCAGAGCTGTTCGAGTTCTGGGAGTTTCCCGCGCAGCGACGACGACGCCGACTCGGACGCTTCAAAACCCAGAGCAAAACAACGGCCGTCGGTCGTCAAGATCTCCGAGACGGAGCTGCTGCTACCCTCGGGCGCGATCCTCGGCGCGCGCGCGGACAGCGCGCACGGGCGCCTGCATCCCACCGGCGTGCGCGGCGACGCGAACGGACGCGCGCAAAGCCGATCGAGGACGGGACCGCAGCCCCCAAGCCCGCAACGACAAGCACGGACCGCCGCGTCGCGGTGCGCGGCGAGCAGGGGCTCACCGGCATGTCGGAACAACAGCGGCGTGCGCTCATGGTCGTAGAGAAGAAGATGATGAAGCGCGAAGCGGTCGCGCGGTCGGCGCAGCGCTGGGCGACGGAGCAGGTCGCGAATCGGCAAAAGTTCTTCAAGGTGAGCAGCACGTTTTGGTCAAGATTTGAGAAACTTACTAATTGGTTTTTGATAGCCCGATGTTCCGGGGAGGAAGAATGGTTGATACATAGCTCGATTCGAGTCTTGTATGAACGACCGGAAGGCATGGAATAATATGTGCGACTGAACATCGTGTGCAATCATCGTATTTTTGCTGGGGATTTTTCTCCTGGGACCGAGGGCTGCCGGCGAACCCAGAATTCGCGGTATCACAGGGTGCTCCCAGGCGCAAACCGCGAATACCTCCGCCCCTGTAGACTTGATCGCTGTTCACTCCAAGACGAAAGCACCATCTTCGGAACATGCAGCCGCATTGGGAGCTCTTTATGTATATCCATCGCGGCGGGAAATAACACCAAGATTGTGCCGAGGACGTGTTGCCCTCGCCGATTACAACTCCTAAAGAGTCACCAAAGACAACGCGGAATTGAATTCAGATTCAGAGGAGGACTAAGCTAAGGTGACCTCTAATATGCACTTGAAGCAGACAAAACTCGGGCAGCGGTGATTTGTTCGATAAATCGAATTTCTCGTCTTCTAGTACACTTAAATTTCTCAACCATGCGAGGAAATGCTGGAAATACTGAATATAGCGACATCAAAACTTGAGAGAAAGCTGTGGCTACTACAAGCTCTACTGCGACTCTCCGGCAGAGACCGATCGTTTGCAAAGCACCTTCAGTGGATATTGAGCTTGACCTGGGTCTTGACTGATCCCTGAGCCTGCTCAAATCCAAGCCAGACAGTGATGGTCTCGTACCAGCCGTGCGAGCGTAGGACACGAGGGCTCCATTTTGCTTGTCTTTTTCAACGCAGATGACGTGCTGAATTGAAACGTTAGCGACAGTCCATACTATGTTGAGAGTGCGGAATTGAGAGGAAATGGAAGGCACTCACGCCCTCCTGAACTTGCCAGATCACGTCCTTGTAAGTACTCTGGGGCTTGACGGGTACTAGCTTGGCTGTCGGAGATTTAGCCGAATCAAAATGCCGCGCTTCGGACGTTAAACTTGATTGTCCACTGAATTGCCCAACTTACGACCTGCTCTGGGCATATGGAGGGTCGGGACACAGAACAAGGTCCATTTCTGTCTATTTTGCTTGTTGACACAATCTCTGAAGACTTTTCTGCACCGTGTCAACCACAAAATAATTCAAATATATTCAAAATATATTCATATTCAACTGCTTGAATATCAATACGATACACTACAAATACGATATGCCTTCGTGAGGGTGAATACAATATGGATATGAATATGATACGCAATTTTGCATATCGTATTCGTATTTGGCCAGCCACTAGGAGGGAGGGAAGAGACAAGTGTTCGGTGATTGCCGGCCCACTCTGAAACAAATAATGAGATCAAGCCGATTGATGGCCGCTCAGTGTAATGCACTGAGCAAAAATGGTATTCTCGTAATGTCGCACCAGCCACTGAGCCGACGACTCTTTGAGTTTTTCTTTGAAGCCTTTGTGGGGTTATCAGCAGTTGCATATGCTTCGTCGAACTATACCCGCGGCATTACCGCGGCAATCACTCGGCATTGGATACGATCACTTGTTTCGGAGTGTACAGCCGCCGCCTAAGTAATACTTTGCTCTCCTCGTCATCTCCTCACGCTGAGTATCAGATTCGCCACCGTCTGGTTGAACCGTCGGACCTCTTTGAATGCCGCAAGACTCAAATGACTTGTCTCGTACCGACTCTTCGGCTGTTCTTGCTCCGGTGACCGTCGATGCTGGTATCATCCTGCTACGTGGAATTCTTGAAGTCCTGAAGGGCTGCCGGTGGCAACTAATTGCACACTGCAGGATGAAACGGTGCAGACGTTCAATTTAAATACAGCGCTCCGGGGCTCGCCACTGACCAGATCCTTATCTTCTCCTTCTTCTATCTGGCTTTCACCTAAGTTGCGATGCACAGCCTCCACCCTCAGGTAGTGATCACTGCCCGCCCCCTGCGTCTCATCTAAGCGTGTAATCAAACACCCACTGCCACGGCCTCCAAGTTCGGTTCCGGCTGGTCAGAATTTCAGTCCCGGTTTTACCTTCGTGTGTTCAGGCAATGCGCGGCCTCAATATCACCGACAACCGGAGAGTTTATTTTACTGAGGACAGAGCGGAAGAGATCTGAATCTCTCAGACTTCATTCTACTTCCCCGGGACAACTCAATGTCTAATCCATATTCCCAAGGCGGATGGACGAACACGACAACTCTGAACGCAGGTTCTTCCCGCAGTATACCTACCACAACGCTCGATCTACGGCGCGCTACCATTCCAACTCAGCGCTCTGGCTTTCTCTGCCTCGATGTTCACCTCATCATTTCGATTTCGCCTCGCTCAGCCCCACCGCCTGTATCCTCAACTCTACCGTATCCAGCACACATTCCCACACTGATGCGGCGTACTTCCGTATCACGACCGACGTCCCGACGGTTGGATTCACCGCGGTCCACAATTCCGCAAACGAACCGATGGTCATCATCGAATGGGCGAAGCAGCCCGTGGTAGAGATCCGGGACATCCTGTCGAAGAGGCGTGCCGCGCAGTGGCTGGCGCTTTCGGAGGACAAAAGGTGTGATGTTGCTAGGCTCTCCCTCGAGCCCCACGCTCATGCTATGTTCCTCAGCTATCGAACGATGAGCTTTGGGGGGAAGACCTTCGTGTGGGCGCCGTATGGAGAGTCCATTTGTGTGAGTGCCCAGCTGTATATGCTACAATCGTTCTCAACTCCTAATTCCTACCCTCCAGCTATACGCCGCCGGCCTGGCGCGCCTCAGATCTACGCACGCGTAAGCAGAAGGCGAGAAGACAATGGTGCAATAACACTCGAGTTGACGGAGGAAGCGATCAGACTCGGGCTCCTCGAGGTCACCGTGACTGCTGCCATCCTGCTGCAAGTGCGGACGCGGGATCGATTGAGACTGATTCAGAGACAGCACAGGAAGGGACACTGCGATATTCACTGGACTTCTAAGTCGCTGTAACGCACATTACGCACATATTGTATTGTATCGCAACACAAAGTAATAAAACTATTCGGACTTATTGTTAAAATACCTGTTTACTTTCCAGATAAGAAAATGCAGGCATTCCTTCAAAGAAAGTTAAGGACACAACTTCGGCCCGATCGTTTACAGCACTTTGCGGAATATAAGGCACGGCTTCTTTTTTTTCTATTTTCAACAGTTTTGGCTAGAACAGCCCCACGGCTGAGTCTTGGATCGGATTTCCTAGGCGCATTCAAATCACATGGAAATCGGCAGAGGATGAACACCGCTTTGTTTTGATGTAACTACGTAATAGAATTTCTTCAGAAATATTGTGGTTTTGACTAGGCCAGTGTAGCACAATGAATAATGGTCAGATCAAGCCAATTCTTGAATATGTTATGCTCCATCGACTGATTAGGATTGAACCTCGGCGATCCAGACTGACGAAGATGGGATCAAACTGACGAAGTTAGCCAGCCATCAAACTGACAAAGATGGACATTCACACTGACTGACGAGCTTGCATAAGTACTACCCGGCCCATTTTCCAGTCAGAAACTTCGCAAGTGTGATGGACCAATTTCCAGGGCAGGCATGCCAGATGCTGTGAGGAGGGTCGAAAGATCACACAAGCTCATGATGGTAAAGCGAACACCAGCACGGCAACGTGACCGCGATGGAGTGATGTTTTGATGGAGACGTGCGATAAACAGACCCCTATTTATGACTATTTGGCGGTTTCCTTGAGTCTTCCTGTGAGACTCTGAGAATCATGACGTCAATGCTCGTCAGGCAACCAAAGTTGGATAAACAAGCCGGTCTTTCATCTTTTCGAAGCCAAGTCCCCAACAAAGTTTTTTGTTTGTGAAAGGCGAGATAAAGCTCTACTAATTATGAGGGTGGAAGTAATACCTTGCACTTCAATGCCGCCGCGATGAGGAACATGTGCGGTGCTTCTTATGCGCCAAACACTTGGAGCCGTCGCGCTTGCGACAGCACCAATTTGAACTTGAAGGTGCGCCCCTCACCCCGTGCGCTTCCGTCGTCACGCCATGCGCGTCTATGGTAAAAGTTGGAACAAAGAACACGCCAAATCTGATCCGGAGGTAGCGCGGCGGTGTGTCGGTGGTGTGTCGGCGTCCATGTCCCTCCGTAATTGGAAAGCAATACGCAGGCGAAAATATGCACTCCGGGAGATTCATGTTTGCCGCTCCCGATAAACGTTCCGAATTGGGAACGGATTCGACATTCGTGGTTTCAGGAGGCAGAACACCAATAAGCGGTTGCGAGACGCCAGAAATCAAAGGTTTTGGGTAGATGCTGTGAAATAGTTTAGTTCGCCCCATGGCATATCTGTGCCGATTTCCGCCTCCATCTGATTCGTCAAATGAGATAAATGTAGGCAATACACCCTAGCGAGGCGGTGATATGTGGTAATGATCAACTGGTGAATGACCACCCGTGGGAGGTTGATTTTGTATGGAGCTGAATAAGCTCGCTGCGCGGGCACTAATGAAAAATGTGCGCAGTGAAAAAATTCATTCAGGTCCAATCAAATCCAGCGAAGACCACTGAATTTTTGCGAGCCAGCCTGAGCTATAGGTTTCTGTCTAATGCAATTTGAACTAGCGCTGGAAAAGCTGATGCCGAACGTTGAAATAGCCAGTGTAATTCCATTCGGTGAAATGCGTGGAAGAGTCGATGTAGATCCCGAACGCAATCTGCTTCCTTGGAAGGCGGTCGAACAATTGCTGCGCCAGCAGCACCACAGGGCGCCAGCCGTGCTACGTTGCAACTTTGTTGGGACTGTTCCCGAAAGGCTGCCTGTTTGAGACGTCGGTTGCCATTCATGAAATCGACTGTCTTGACATTATGCGGGGTCAACTCAGGATTATACAAGCCCTCTCAAACACACATTCGGACCCAAATTTTCGGCAATGTACGCGATATCCACCTCAATGTATTGGGAGCACTATCCCATGAATTCTCGAGTCGCTCGTGCTTGGCTGAGTCGATGTCAACGAATGTCTAGATTGACGCTCGTACTACCGGCATGCTATTTACGGGTGTGGTGATCGGCAGCCCAAGGCTTCGTGGCGAGCCCCATCAATGGTATCACCATCGATTCACGGCAAATGGTGCGGAGACTGATTGATCGGTGGACGAACGCAGTATCATGATGCTCGGCGCATGCTGAGCCCAAGAAATCTCAATCTTTTTCCGAGGCCACGGGTATTTAAACCTGCCCAACAGGAACCGAGAACCAACACTCCCACTTCAAGTTCCAGTCAAACTTTCCAAACATGTGCGACGCGGTATCTACCTCAATAATATTCGGAGCACTCTCTCTGCTACCTGGCAATCGTTATATTTTTGGGCGCTTGTGTCGGCAGGGTCGATCATCTATGCTGCTTATCGCCAACGTCCATCACGCAAGCTCGGCCGAGTCGAACGCGCGATTGAAGCCTGCGAGGAAATTTTGAAGCATGCAAAGGCGGACTGTGCGAGGAATTATGGGGAGTGGATGGACTGGTCCCGTCAGTTACTCGAGCAAGTCCAGTCGTCATCCATCGTAAATACAGCACAGTTAACAGAACATTTTGACAGGGCTAAACTGTCAGCCTCGAGAATCCGGAGCCGATTATTGGAAACACGCAGTGTGGCAAGTTACGCAACATGGGAGGAGTTGGTGGAATATTTGCAGAACTTGCATGACATAGTGCAGAACATCAACCAGTGTGCAAAGGACGTGAAGGAAATCCAAACATCGGCCTTAGTGTGTTATACGTTGGATGACGATGATTCAACTAAATCACCTTCAGCTCACCATCGAGGCCGAGTGCCAACGTCAATGTTCGAGGGCATCAAGGAATTCTGCGAGATCCGCGAGACGGTTATTTGTTCGTCAGCGTGTACGTCGGTTTCAATGCCCCGTTCTGACTGGTCTGACGTCTTGAATGGCTGCTATGTTGTTTGCCAGGTTGTACTACACATACAGCAACTCGTCGCTCTGTTATTCGCAATTCATCCAACGAAATATCTATGTGGGTATGCATCTCCAATCTAGATAGACGACTCACTCTGTCGGATAGGGTGTAGTTCCATTCCAGAGCTTTGAGTTTGAGTTGCATTAGTCGAGTTGTGCTTTGTTCTCGTTCGTTACCTGCCACCCACTCGTTGTATTTATCGAGGCATAACGTTCTCTGTCGTTTGTTTGTGGACTGGTAAGGCTCCGAAGAACATTGAACACAACGCAAAAAGAAATCACCGATCAGTGATGAGGGTCTGTTTACCGCGCATCCCCATCAAATCGCCACGAGAAGTTCTTCATCAAATCATCACGGTCACGTTGCCGTGTCTTGTCTTCCGCTATCATGGTCAACGAAACCGCGCTGGCTCCTGCCCCTCTTCCTTTGGCTAATGCATATTCCTCAAAGGCTTCCTGATCCATAGCGCGTGCGTTGGAATTCGAGTCAAATATTATTATCAGACAGATTACCTGGTGCCAACTGGATACTAATCGCCAGCTATTGCTAAGTTGCTTGCCCCTGCACTGAAAACTTGGTCCTAGCTGAGTCCGCAGTATTTCAACGCCTTCTTACCAGGAATGTTCACTCCGGAAAGAGCAGTAACTTAGACATGTCACACGGCGCACCGTAAGTATACGCCATGGCCAGTGGTACGCCGCCCACGCAAGGAATACAGGGCCTTTCCCGCCATCTTCACTCGGGGTCGACAGGTTTGTGTTTCCACATTGAAGGATGCAAAAGTTGTCAGGCGTCCATGATCATCTCAGACGATCTCGTCCCGGTGATGCAAGATATTCATATCCAGAGCTTTTCCAGCGCCTTTCCTCCCCCCTTCCTCCACCTCTCACAATCTATCCGCTTGCATGGCCTCCGTCATACCCTCCATGCAGTCGCAAATCTCGGTGAGCACAGAGTCTGGTATGCTTTCGGCTAACGCCTTGCCTTCAGGTGCCTTCGAAATAAGTGCGCTGGTCTCCTATGCGCTCTTGGTGGAAATCTTTCCAACGGAGTGACGACCACTCAAACATACATATACTACAGGGGCTAACGATAACTCAAATGTACATATACTATCGCCGCTTCCCGGACGACTCCCTCAAGATCAAGGCACTGGTGCGTTCAATCAAGCTATGGGAAATTTAAATGCCTAATTGACATGGCTAGGTTGCGTTTGTCTGGTGCGTGGTCCCCATGGTTGAGTATATTCGATCCTCAATTGCGCGAGTGCGCAGTCTTTCTGAGATGGCGCACGCGATATGCCTCGGACACGCGTTGTATACATTCACAATATCCGATTATGAGCATCCGGAACACCTCGTTGTCGCCCCGAGATCCCTCCCCGCCGTCATCTTCCTAACCGGCTTCGTTGGACCATTTGGTACGTCGCTATAGACTCAACGAGCTCTGTATTTGAAACTCGTGCGTTTCAGTGGAAGCATTCTTCGCGTTCCGAATTTACGCACTATCCAAGAAGCTATATATACCCATCTTCAGCTGGATTATGTCATGTGTCTGCGTGGTGGGGGCCAGTGTGATTTGTGCAGTCCCGGTGGAGAAGATATTATGGGATATAACACGTTCGAGAGGGCTTTTGATTGCCCTCTGGAGCGTCGCCGCTATAAACGACTTGACGGTCACAACAACTCTTCTGGTTATTCTCGTGTGCGAACGCAGCAATCATATAAAAAGTATGAAGTTCTGATTTACACCAGCGAATATAGCTCACTTTATCATCTAGAACCGTCGCGCTCATGGATAAACTCATTATGTACACCATCGGTTTGTCGACAAATGTTATGATAATCTATTGCACTCACAAATTTATGCAACAGAGAGCGGCATGTTAATGAGGCTCGTTTCACGGTCCAGCTTCCGTGCTACATCTCATCGCGTTTTTAGTGTCGAGGATCGCGACGCTGACCTGTGTAGGTTCAATTTGTACCCACGTTCAAATTGATGGCCTGACTGCCTTCTTCACCTCTTAGTTGGTCGCAATGAAGGACAACTGTACGTCAGGAAATACCTATTCAGATACAGCGACGCTGACCCACTGATTATTCAAGTAATCTGGCTCACGACTTTTGCGATCAGCGGGCGACGTGAGTACAAGTCCCACTTTACTAGACTGTAACCACTAATATTATTCGTCCAGTTATTTCCAACTCCCTCTTGGCTAGGTGAATTGCGTCGAACAGGAGACCTATTTATTAACTAAGAAGGCGCTATATAGCCTGAACTCCAGGGCAACGCTCCGCGCAATGAACCAAGTTTCATCGTCAACTTCCATCCCCACAGTAAGCGCTTCATGCTTCCGAACCGTGTCGATGTTCAGCGGATTACCTAGTGAATTTCGAGTTCGGATTTCATTAGCATCCCGTTTTACCTGGTCGTTCGAACCCTGCGTATACTGTTACATGCAGAAAACATATCTATCTAGACATTCGGATCCCAAATCCACAATTTATTGTCTATTTCTCATCCTTCGACTCCCCTCCCTCCGTGGAGACCTTCTCGTCCGAACCTGGACTCGCCACCGGCATTTTCTCCGTCGTCGGCAGCTCGCCCTGAGGCGTCGTCGTCCCGCCGCTCTCCAATCCTTCCCTTCGGCTACACTCTCCCCCGCCTGCTTCTTCTTCGCGTCAACAACGTTCTTGCGCGCCTCCCACCCGCCTTCGAACCCGAACCACGTATACCGCGCGCAGTGCGGACCGCGCAGCATGATGATGATGAAAATCCAGCCGTAAAATCCGACGTTGAGCGCCGCTGCGGGGCGCCAGCCGTACTTCGTGAATACTTCTGTACCCGCTGCGGTACCCATCATTGTCCGATAAAGAGCACACATCGGGTGAGCCGGTGTGGATAGGTTGAAGGACGGAGGAACTCACGGAAAGGACGAAGACTGCGTTCAGCCTAGCACGCGCGTCGGCGGCGATTGATCAGCACCGAGATTATCGATAAACATTTGTTCTGGAATGAGTATGCGCACTGAACACCGAGGTCGCGAGCGACATCTGCAACATCTGCGGAAGACATCGAGGCCCATGATCACGACAATAATTGCGCCGACGCTGACGTCGCCCGCTCCGACCTGGATCGCCTGGAAGCAAGTCGCAGCAATGACTGCCACGAGCGACGCATACCAGGGTATCAGTTTATCAACCAGGCGGCCTACCAGCGGCCCGCAAGCAACCCCGAAAATTCTATCAGGCCAAAAAGCCCGATTGCGAGGGTGGAGTAGTAGTAGGGGGCCCCCCGAGGAGGAAGGTGAGCGTAACCCAGAAGTTTGTGAAACAGGCGCAAGAGGCAAGGTTGACGAGGCACGCCTGGACGAGAATGGGCTCGGTGTAGGCGAACTTGGCCATTGTGCGAAGGATCCAGTACGACATGTGTTTATTCTTCGCGGGGTAGTCTGGGATCACGAAGTAGCCTGCGAGGACGAGGTATTGGACGCCGATGGCGAAATAGTATCTGTTTGTGGACGTTTAAGCGGAATATGATGTGGGAGGGTGTGTGAACACTCACACAACTCGCCAGGATGTGAATTGTGCGAGGATTCCAGCTATTACACGGGCAACGAGGATTCCGAACAGAGTCGGACATTACAACGGATAGGGCG
>JARKIC010002454.1:0-61332 GCA_029378375.1 Mycena olivaceomarginata
GCTCACTTCGCTTACGATAGAGCGCATATATGCGCGCATATGCGCTTCGCTCTTGCAGCAGGCATCGAATCTGGTGCATTCCAAGCTCGGTATCGAGGACTATTCCGACGACGATGAGGCGAAAAGGCTGAGGACGATTATATATGACAACGACGATTCGAGATATCAGCTTCCCCGGGCCGATATCAAGCGCAGTAGCGGAACCCTTGGTCTTCCCCGAACCAAAGCGAATGAAGGAATGAAGAACTCAACTTCGACTCAACCCAAGTACCCAAGTACGGTGAAAGGAAATGTATAAAAGGGAGGTGGAACTGCTCACTGACTCCAGTTCACTAAAGCAGTCAACTACTCACTCCAATGTTCAACTCCAAGGCTCTCCTCGCTAGCACTCTTGCGGCCATCGCTTCCTTCGCGGCGGCGACGCCCATCGGCCCAACCACTGTATGTGCACGGTTTCTCCTTCAACACTGTATTGCATCGCTGACTCCATGCGATGATTCAGGATGTCCCAGTCACCGTCACCGTTTGCAGTGGCGGCGTCGGTGTCGGATGCGCGGCAGTCCCGACCGTGTCCGATACATGTGTCAACCTCACCGGCGGGCTCAGCTTCCTCAACAAGGAAATTACCACTGCGACTGTTCCCGGTGGATTCGTCTGCACGTTCTTCCAGTGAGTCTAGAGATAGATTCAGCATAAAGTGGACTGACAAATTTGTGCATCGCAGAGACTTCGGTTGCACTGCATCTGGAGTCGTCAACGCCGGCACCGACAGCCAGGTCTTTTTGACCGCGGGCACCTGGAATTTCGGCCACGTTCCTGGGCTCTCCGGTACCACCAACTTCAACGACTTGACGAGCTCGTTCTCCTGCTCGCCTATTTAGCTAGTAGTTGGGCTGCTAAATTATGTGTTTCGAGGGATTGGGCAGCTGTCTCCAGGTCTTTGATAGTTTTCAGCCCTATTATTGTTACTAGAATCTCACTGGGGGCCAATATTTCTGATGAAGGTTTCACCCGAAAGGCCGGGAAAGGAAAATTGCCGTAAAAAATCAGGAGTGAGCTTGAGCTTGAACCACCGGTGTCGACCACGATTTTGGGGCCGTTTGATTTGCGCTTTTCAGACATCAAGTTCGACGCGAACTGATCCAGAAAACCGCAGTTCGAGAGACGGGACGGGGTATTGCTCATTCGTCGGTCATGGTCTATATTGGCGTTCAATTTTCAGGCTTTACGGAGCAGGAGGGACGCGATAGATTCGACGAAGTGTAGTAGAGTAAATGAATGTGGCCAGTTGTTCAAGTAAATGAAGTGGAAGCAGCCATTCCAAAACGCCGGCAGCGCAGAGACCCAGCATGGGAAGTATGAGGTTGAGGCTTGAGGTAGCTTGAAGCTGTTGAACAGTGTATTTTAGGAAAAAATCTGCGAAAGACATTGAGACTGTATTATACTCTACAAAAAATTCTCGAGTGGAACAACAGATATTTCCGAGGAAGACCAAGAGAAGGCTGAGAAAAAGTGGTGTCACTGTAAGTCGGCGTACTTTTACTCTTTCATGGGGGCATGTGTGGCATTGATGGGTATGATCTTATGGTAGCGCAGTTGCTCTTCCATTCGAGTGTCGAGCAGGCAATTCATCCCTAGATGAACATATAAGTCCCATGGCGAACATTGTAATGCTGCTTCTGGTCCATTTGAACTGCCGTGACAACAAATATCATCTAGTTCGTAAGAAGAAGCGCCCTATTTCTTTTTCCCTTGTTCCTCGGAACTCAATCAATGGGACATCAAGTTTCGAGCGATTAAACACCGAAGGTGGCCCCTATTTCCATCGAACATTTGATATTTCAATGACGGCCATATTGGGAGTGAAGGAACTAGGAATTGCCGGACATCACAACGTGGTCGCCTCGGACTCGAGAAAAGGAGAATTTCTCAGACAGCCTTCAAGTATATTCCGAGTAGCGTTCAAATCAGCTGCTTGTCGTATAAACAGAATCACTGCATCTCACGGCCAAATCTGCAGAGCCTGCCGAGCTTTGCCGCCGTTAACGCGAGGAGCGCGGCAGATCCGTCATGGCGGCAAATGCAGTAAATTCATTCAAATGTTCAAATATTCAAGATATTGCTGGAAAGTGGACTATTCTTCCCCGCGGGCGAGCTTCCAGCATCTGTGAGTGGATATTATACTATGAGATCCCGTCTCACTATTCCTCTTGTCTGTACGGAAGTTTCGAAACGTTGTACATCATTCCGGCTGTCAGTCGCAATATGTTTCCTGTCTGCGATCAGGATTCCAACTACACTTTCTCCATCGCGTTCGACCGTCGACTGTCTAAGAAGACCCGATGTCGTCTGGAAGTATCAGCTGGTTCGGATCTGTTCACTCTTACGTCCACATAAGTCTCATCGCAACATTCGCGCTTCTTCCCACCATTTAACGCATGGACCACTCAGCGACGACGTGTGAACGTGGGTTTAATCTGACCCTGACCCAACATGTTAGTCCTCAAATTGTTGCGTAGCTTCCTATGACATCGGAAGCAACGTGAAATTGAAGACAGAATGGAAGCAACTCAACTTGTTTGCCAAGAGACTTCAGTACCCACTGTACTCTGGGTGAAGCCAAACATCTCGGCGCTGAAAAGATGTGAAACCGACGCTTTTTCCCGGCGGGGTATCTGTTGTTATTCGCGATATATACAGCGGACAAACGTGATGTCTTCCCGCGTCGACTTCTAGAGCACGACTGCTGCTCAACGGTTCTTCGGCCCGATAAACCAAGTTTCATTTCGGCGGAGATTCCTGAATGAGATCATTCTGTGCGTGCACGCCGGATATTCTTTCTGTCCATAGGCGGGCATTCGGCACATCCATGTCAAGACAATACAACAGGACGAATTCAACCCAAGTACAGCGATAATTGGAAGAATTGTATAGAAGGACAGTACAGCCACTGAGTGACCCCAGTTCACTAAAGCAAGTCAACTACTCACTCCAATGTTCAACTCCAAGGCTCTCCTCGCTAGCATTCTTGCTGCGGTTCTCGCCTCCTTGGCGGCAGCGACGCCCAGCGGCCCAGGCACTGTACGTGCACGGTTTCTCCTTCAAGACTGTATTGCATCGCTGACTCCACGCGATGATCCAGGATACCTCAGCAACCGTCACCGTTTGCAGCGGCGGTGTCGGTGTCGGATGCGCGGATGTCTCGACCGTGTCCGACACATGTGTCAACCTGACCGGCTGGCTCGCTTTCCTCAACAAGGACATTTCCACTGCGACTGTTCCCGGTGGATTCGTCTGCACGTTCTTCCAGTGAGTCTAGAGATAGATTCAGCATAAAGTGGACTGACGAATTTGTGCATCGCAGAGAATTCAATTGCACTGCATCTGGATTGTCAACGCCGGTACCAATAGCCAAGTTCTTCTGTTGCAGGGCACCTGGGACCTCTCCAATGTGCCCGGGCTCTCCGGGCCCACCAACTTCAATGATTTGACGAGCTCGCTCTCCTGCTCGCCTCTCTAGTGATTGGGCCTCAAGGATTGTATATTTAGAGTGATCGTTGTCGTCTTCATGAGTCCAATATTCCAATGAGTTTCGGCTACCATCAGTCGCAGTTCATCAGTCGCGTCTTCCATCATCTACAACTCCGCCGGGTGAGGTTACCGAAATGTTATAGCGAAGTCTGGTTCAAATTTTCGGCGCTTCATTCAGAAACGCTTAGTTGACCGAGTACTTGATGAAGAATCGACTTTCGTGTATTCAATGCTTTCTCGAGTGAGGCAGGCCTGGCAGGGAGGCATCTTACCAGTCATTCGCAGGATAAATGGAACTTAAACTAATCAAAGTGTTAGCTACACGGGAGACAGATGGATAATAGACAGATACTCACCGCGCGCGCGCCCCCTGGGGGTATAACGGAAACTCGGGTGGCTCCAGGCGGGAACACGTTGGGCATGAGAGAGACTGCAACAGATACTAAATTATTTCCTGTCCTTCTGTCGAGCCTCACACAGCGGCGGCGAAAACGAGCTCGCATTGGGAGACGTAGATGGAACAATGGAGCATACCGATACAAGTCGCGACGTTGGCACCTCTTTGAAAAAGATCTACGCCGTGTCGCCCAGCGTCTTCCTAACCGATTTTCTAACTACCGCCACGGTGCCACGACCCTACGTGCCCGCTTCCGGCACACGAGCCGACCTTCGCCGCGTCGTCGTCCAACCCCGACGCCTTGTCGCACCGTCCAGAGTTGAGTAAGCGGAAGATCCCGGGAATGTCAGAAATAGGACCTCCCGGAGCCACCCGAGCCGTGACGCGACGTGCAACGTGCCGGCTCACACCAACCTCTCGCTACCAGCACCAAGCAACTCGAATATGCCACCGCTCGTTCAAGTACTGAAGCTCAATGCGTTCTTTCTTCCAAAGGCTCCGAGGCCCCGTAGCTCTCTTCGTCGGCGGCACTTCGGGCATCGGACAGGCCATGGCACGGCGATTCGCAGAGTACACGAAAGGAGAGTCTCACGTCATCGTCGTCGGCCGCAAATCACGCTGCCGCACGCGCTACGATCTCGTCGTTTCCCGATTCCAAACTTGGAACGTACGAATTCATCGAATGCGACGCCACGCTCATGAAGAACGTTGGCACCACCACCCGCCGCGCTGCGCGCCCACATCTCAAAGCTCAACTTCCTTGTTCTCTCCCCCCGGCTTCTTCAGTATCGTCGCGGGCGAGACGAAACGGCCGAGGGGCTCGATAAAAAAGCTGCGCTCCTCTACTACGCGCGGTGGAAGTTCATCTACGACCTCATGCCGCTGCTGCAAA
This sequence comes from Mycena olivaceomarginata, assembly GCA_029378375.1. NCBI lineage: Eukaryota > Fungi > Basidiomycota > Agaricomycetes > Agaricales > Mycenaceae > Mycena > Mycena olivaceomarginata. The sequence goes on from JARKIC010002454.1 coordinate 4,821, forward strand.
ACGCGGCCGCGTCCGCGGAGGACGCTAAAGTCTACTCTGTACTGGGTGCGGGGACGGGGAGTGCCATTGACTTGGACGACCTGGGCCTGAAGAAACGATACTCCGCCCTCAAGGCCGCGACGGCGGCGGCGACATACACTGATCTCATGATGGAGGTATACGGATCTTCCCCTCCCAGGAGTTGATATGTCGTATTATAGTACTGATCCTTCGTTCAGAAATTCGCGACCACCAACCCCCAGGTCCAATTCACCCACGCCTTCCCCGGCCTAGTCCGCACCCCAATGATGCGTCCCAAACACTGGGCCCTCAAACCGCTCGCGCCCCTCATCTCGGTGGCCGCCTACCCCTTCACCGTCACCCCCGAGGTGATTCTCGTTTTATTCACATCGATATCCATCATAGCTTTGGGAGTTGATGTACGTTTTCATCCCCCATTGCTGATACATACATATATAGACCTGCGCGGGAGTACCAGCTCTCGGCGCTGTTCGACAACACGAAAACCGGCTTCGTGCGGCGCGGGGCGCACGGGGACGACATTGGCTATACGCCCGCCGATCCGGGTGCTGTGAGCAGATTGTGGGAGCATACGCTCGAGGCGACGGGGTCCCGATAATCCAATAAGCATAAGGTCTGTCTACTGGGAGCGGGCCTTTCCACTCCACGACGTTTCGAATGGCTGGCTGACGGGCGGCTACAGCAAGTAGGTAGCGTAGGGCAGGGCGGGAGGTAAAACGAAACTTGTCTTTTACATGTATTTCTAGGCATAACGCTGTTGTCTTGTGTTCCTTGTTCCGTACGTGGACTGCGGCAGTTTCCGCGGAGGAATTCGTTCTTGAATGGACAGAGCGTGGTATGCTGCAATGATATCGCCAACCCGACTCGTACCGAGCCCAGCCCCTCTAGGATCCAGTGTGTGGGCGTCCTTTATCTTTATTCTGCTCACGGATTAAAAGTCTCACACTAGAATCGAACTTATATTTTGGGCATAACCGTCATGTTGCTCTCGTGTCCTTATTCCGTCCGCGGGCTTCAGTGTTGAGTGGAAATATTTAATTGTGATATGAGCCTACCGCATATCGCCAACACGGATGGTTGCACAAGTAACTTATGTAAACTAACTTGCCCTGCCACAAGTAACTTGTAGCTAACTTGTGGCGGGGCAAGTTAAATTTACCCGCACCGTTCCGCATAAGTACAAGTTCCGCACAAATAAGTTAACTTAAGTTCAGCACAGGTAAAATAAGTTAATTGCATGTTAATGTTCACAGGCTCTGTTGCGCTATTTCGTGCCACTCAGGTGCTTGATTTTCACCGTAAATATGAGTTTCAAAACATGTTCATTGTGCCTGGTCTGGATCTGAATCACCCATTTTAACAACCAAGTGCAGTGGAGGTGAGTTGAAATACTGTGGTCTGCTGACCCTCGCACTGAACCATTGTGTGGCTAGCAGTCAACTGGCTGGGCTCTACAACGTCAAACAGCTTGGGTAAACCACAAGAGAAGCTTCACAAATCACTGGGAGACAAAGGTTCGGGGAGGGAAATAGAACTTGATGTTCACAATTCGGTGCCATGGATGGCCTTGATGAACATTGTCCTTCAGTCATGGTTGATGCCAGGGTTTTGTAGCGAACCACTCGTTCACGTACACAAGGTCGGGGACCTCGGGGCATTATTTGGATGCTAGCTGGCTTCTCACTACCTTTGAACTGTTTGGTAAAGTAGATTCTAAGTACTTTCCTTAGACTTGACTTGGTTTAACTTGGAGAAACCAGTGAACTTGGGGGTAACTGATGCCATCTGATGGCATAAGTTAGTTTGCTCATGTTAACTTTGTCTAACTGGCCCGTAAGTTAGCTTAAGTTAGCTCAAGTTAACTTAAGTAAGCTTGGGACTACTTCAGTAAGCTTGTTACTTTGGAGTCTATCAAGAGGATGAGGGCTGTTAAACTTGGAGAAACTGGTGAACGTGGGGGGGTAACTGATGCCATCTGATGGCATAAGTTAGTTTGCACATGTTAACTTGGTCTAACTTGGCCCGTAAGTTAGCTTAAGTTAGCTCAGGTTTAACTTAAGTAAGCTTGGACTACTTCAGTAAGCTTGTTACTTTGGAGTCTATCAAGAGGATGAGGCTGTTAACTTGGAGAAACTGGTGAACGTGGGGGTAACTGATGCCATCTGATGGCATAAGCTAGTTTGCACATGTTTAACTTGGTCTACTTGGCCCGTAAGTTAGCTTAAGTTAGCTCAAGTTAACTTAAGTAAGCTTGGACTACTTCAGTAAGCTTGTTACTTTGGAGTCTATCAAGAGGATGAGGCTGTTAAACTTGGAGAAACTGGTGAACGTGGGGGTAACTGATGCCATCTGATGGCATAAGTTAGTTTGCACATGTTTAACTTGGTCTAATTTGGCCCGCAAGTTAGCTTAAGTTAGCCTCAGGTTAACTTAGGTCAGCTTGGGCTACCTTCAATTAACATGTTACCTTGGAGTTAATGAAGAGAACTGGGGTTGTTTAACAAGTGAACAGGTAGTAGCTGATCATCTGATGGCATAAGTTAATTTGTCCGTGTTATTTTGATCTAACTTGGCGGGCAAGTTAGTGTGTTGTATAAGACATTGATTGTTTATTCAGTGTTTAAGAGAGTTAGCTCAGTACTTGAGGTGAATCTGTGTGTGGTGCTCTGAGACATTTTTGTGTCGCTGTCATGCTGTTGTTTGTGTAGAGAAGAAAGACCGCACCGGTGTCACATCACGCTTACCCCAGGGTAAGCGTGATGTGACAAGCCTTACATGACACAATGTGACCCGATTACTGTATAACACAGCATTTTTTCGGAACTGGATGAGGGCTAAGTGTTTGAAAGGTGCCATATGACACTTGGACTCACTGTCTCCGCAAAAATCTGGTGATTAATAGCGAATTCCTGTCTTGGTAATACAGATTACTGTCAAACGGGGTGGGGACAAGGCAGGTAGGAAATATCGGTATTTCTGGCTCTATCACATTGCTTCTTACATGTCGAAGTACCTCGTATCAAGAAATAAGCTCGTTCCGACAAGAACTGAATCAACTAGTGCTAATTTATGCTGACACAAACCATTCTTTCCTTATATGGAAGATAGGATGGGTTTGAAATGGTTTTCTGGAAGATTTAGAGATAAGACAGGTAGGTGACCCGCCAGGTTAGTACAAGTTGATTTTGCAGCCCGTGGGAAAACTTAAGTTAACTTGCGGCACGCCTGCCGAAAGGGGCAAGTTCCACACAAGTTACTTTTTATAAGTTACTTTTTGCGGACTCGCCAACACGGCTTGTACCGAGACCAAGGCCTTTAGATCCGGTGTGTGGGCGTCCGTTATTTTGCTCACGGGCTAAAGTCTCACAATAGAAACGAGCTTGTATTCGAGTAACCATGTTGCTCTCGTGTCCTTGTTCCGTCGGCGGGCTTCGTTTGAATGGAAATATTTATTTGCGGTAAGAGCCTGCCGCATATCGCAACACGGCTTGTACCGCAGCCCGGCGTCTTTAGGATCCGGTGAGTCGTCCCGTTGTTCTGCTCGCGGATTGAAAGTCTCACAATAGAAACGACCTTGTGTTTTGGGCAGGTTCGCCGTGCGTGAATTCGTTCCGAAATGAAGTATCACGGACGATATGTTGCCCCATATCGCCAAAACGGCTTGTACCGAGGATGCCTTTAGACCGGTGTGCGGCCGTCCTTTATCTTATTCTGTTCACGGATCAAAAGTCTCACCAGTAGGCACGCATGGCAATGAGCTTGGGAAGATATCAAGATCGAAGACCCTTCGACTGGCAGCGCCTTCGAGATCGACTGTCCGCGTCGTTCTGCTCGAGAACTCCCATTGACAAGGAGACACATTCACATTATAAATGATATGGGCCTGTATCAAGATGACGAGTTCGAGACTCAAAAGCACCAAGATGGGCGCCTTTGGTATCCAGCGTTGGCGTCCTTGTTCTGTTCCCAAGCCAAACGTCTCGCCAGAGCAGAACATTGTGATGCGGGTCTGGCGCGTATCAAGATAACCGCCGTCGAGTCCAGGATGCAAATACGTGCGACCCTTGTTCAATGTCCCATTGTTCACAATCTGAAGCAGAACTTACAGAGACGGCAACCCCCGGCAGCTGTGTTCTGCTGGGAGACATGTGTTTTGCTATATATCGAGGTACGAGATCAGGTAATATTGAAGCGTCTGTCTGCGAGAGACTAGTGTTTTGCAGAATCTAGAGATGTGGGCCTGTTATCAACATCTGCAACTGACCCTTGGAAGCACAGCCCCGGCGCCATTCGGGATCTGCTATAGCTCCGCCGGTGACCCTGGCAGCGTTTTTTCCTTTGAACAGCTGGCCACGGACGCATCCGAAAAGGAAGTTTCGCATGACTGTCCGACCGTGGCATTGAGCGATTATTGCGTGGTTGAAGTCGCGATCGCAAAATGCCGCTGTTGGTGACGGGTACGACGTCTCGAGTACGCTACGCCGTCGGGATTTGCCGCAGGATCAAACTTGAGCGACAGCTAGCAAACAGCCAGCGCCGAATTCAACTGAGGCGTTCATCGCTGTCTTTTTTGTGGTCTTTGAAAGTCAACAGGTCCTTTCGTTGGGGTCATACATTCCTCCTGAGTCCTGAACCCCCGAAGTCGGATCGTCAGAGCCCTGCAACCATATCACATGCATCTCGAGCAGGGGCTGTATCCGCTGCGGTGGTATCTTTGGAGCGTGGGTATCCCGGGCCAATTATAACGACGGCACGGACCTGCAAGTACACACGTTTTCTCGGGCGTCGACACGAGGATAACCGCCCGCTGTACTCGTCAGCCTAAGTGCGGTCCAGAAGACTGTTGAGGTGGGTCCACCACCATCGCCACAGTGATCTTCGAGAGACTCATGACACAGGCGAAAAAGGGTATAAGTACGCTCACGCAGAGCAGGGGTTTCCAGTTTCCCAAGACACAGCTACATCCATCCATCGCTCGCAATCCTTGACATTCAATATGCGCGCTGCCTCACTCGTCCTGCTCGCTGCGTACGTGTGGCCACGGCTGCAACCCCAATCGTATGTTTTCTTTGCACTCACTTTGTCAGGATGGATACCTGATACTTGACCAGGATATCGCTGTTGGCATCTCTGAGCGCGACCACGAAGCGCCAGGCTGGAAGCGGGACCATGAAGCCCCGGGTTGGAAGCGTGACCACGAAGCTCCTGGTTGGAAGCGCGATCATGAAGCCCCGGGCTGGAAACGGGACCATGAAGCCCCAGGCTGGAAGCGCGATCATGAAGCGCCAGGGTGGAAGCGCGACCACGAAGCTCCGGGCTGGAAGCGGGACCACGAAGCTCCTGGCTGGAAGCGCGACCACGAGGCCCCCGGGTGGAAGCGCGTTGAGCACGAAGCCAGCCTCGACCACCTTGCCTGAACCAGAAACGTCACCACATTGGACAATCATAACCATCTCATCGCCAGCCCCTTCCCTTCCCTTCCTTCTTTCACGGTGTTTGCGTTTTATTTTGTTTGTGATGGGTTCCTGGAGTCCCCTCCTGACGCTCGTGTTGCACTGTATCAGTGGTTAGTGTGCCTGAGTGTTGATATGGTAGTTTTTATCGAAGCGATAAAACATTTTGCACTGAAATGACCGATAACAAGACAACAGCATATGAGATATTGTACGGAGGCCACAGCGCACCGGTGATCGGTTGGCTCCTCCCATGTTATGGAAATTTTCTAGTGGAAATGTAGAATTTTTCACTTGCAGTTCGTATGTGGCGTGGTGGGTGAGAACGAAAAACCAATCCAATAGACCTGTGCACAGCGGATGACGGGCCAGCCAACGCCGTCGCCTAAAAATTGAAGCAAGCCTCAAAACACCTCAGGTGCGGGCTTGCCCAAGCCGTGCGCGCATGACGACGGCGTCGCCTATACACGACGAATCAGCTGAAAAGAATAACCGCATCTAGTGTAGACTGCACCGACCCAAATCTGTCGCGATTTTCTCAACAACGACGCCCGATGCCGACGCGCGCCGGTGGAACATGAAGTCATGGCCGTCAAGGGAGATAAATGTGAGGGCAGGACAGTGCGCCAGCAGCGCCGAGCGCAGATATATGAGGTCGGGAAGGTCGCGGACGGCCGGGTGGCCGTGCGGCGCCTCCTCTTCGTATTCGGGGGATGTGAACACCCAGGAGATGACGAGGTGCTCGAGGGTACGCGGAAGGGTAGGGGCATCCGCTAGCCCTATGAAGAAGGACGTGGCCTGCCCATTAGCTCGTAAGTATCCTGCGACGAGGAGATCAGATCAGACGCACTTGACGGTTGACTCTGTCGGAGGACAATACCATCTCTTCCGAGTGGACGCGGATGAAGACGGAGAGTCGGGTGAGGCGTGTGAAGAACGCGGAGAGCGGGGCGAGCGCGGCATGTTCAAAGCTGCCGAAGTGGAGGTCTAGCATGGTGATACCGGAAGGCGACTGGACGCCTTCGAGCTGTTGCATAAACAGCGCGGGATTGGCGGAGATAGATGGCCCGTAGGCCTCGACGTGCGTGAGTGTGGGGAGGGCGAGAAACATGGGGAGTGTACGAAAGGACCCTTTATACGCTCTGAGCATGGGCAGTGTCTTCGCCACTTCCAGACCTTCGTTCCCCGTTTCCCCGCCTTTCCATGGCCCGACCAGAGAGAGGACCTCCACGGCGGGAAATTTGGAGAGGATGGTCAGATTAAGCGACGTGCTGGACACAGCTACAGTCAGCGACAATGTGTGCACACGGTGAAACTGCGGAAGTGTCGGTATGATGCTGGCCAAGAAGCGCGGGATGCACGTCAGATCCAGCTCGCGAAGGTGGTCTGGACGGAGGAGAGGGAACCAGAAGGTTGCTCCGTCAAACTGAAAGTCCCTTCCAGCAATTTTGAAACTAGATACCTTCAGTTCCAGCGAAGAAAGATCGATGTGTTCTCCAGGAGCAACCCCGCATCCATCGATATGAAGATGCGTTAAAGCGGGTAAGCGACACAGGTTGCTGAAGCCAAGGGCCGTAAAGTGAACCTGGTGCGCGTTAAAAGCGTCCCAGGCCGGTGAAAACGTTTCAAGCCGCTGGAATAATGGGGCGAGCAAGATGTATGGAGTGTCCGTATGACGGCGAGGAGCCGAATCAGCGCAGGGTTTGATTTCGCATGACCGCACAAGGGGGGCTATATCTTCCGAGGTCCAGAAGTCCAGGCGCTCTAGTGCACGCTTTATCTTCATAACCGGGGGAAGCAGCACGGTCCGGCCACTGATGGCATAGGGGTAGAAAATGGAAGTCCGCAAAGATGAGATGGCGTGATAGGCGAGAGAAGATACGATGCGTCAAGGAAAGGTATTTGAGAGTTTCCCAAGGCAGATGGGCGAGAATCTCGAGCCATAGTTCCTCTGGGACCTGGTCGAGCGAAACCATGGTGGAAGTTCGGGACAAAGAACACGTTGACATGTGAGAGCGTATCAAAGTCCCGTCGGCAATCAGTTTTGACGGGGTTTGCCGAGTCCAGCGCTTTCGCTCTCCGCTCGCTCTCTACTTGGGGCTGAAGATGTGAAAAAAAATGGAACCTAAAGCATCACATTTGGATGTCTTGCGCTTTCCAGATTTAACAGTGTGATAGCAGCACTCGTAGTCTCAAGATTACTCACCCTCTTTCAGTCTTTCCACGGCTTCGAGACTTACTCAAGGCGGTGTTCATGTGTAATGGAGTCTGGACCAATGGTACGTTGAATGTTCTCTTCCGGGCATTTATTCTTATATCGCCAGTACTTGTATGTTGGTCTTTAATTTTTCCGTTTTCCCTCTTGTACTCATGGACGTTACCGACTAGCGGCACGAGCCAGCGGGGTGGACGACACCGGACGTTATCCCACAGTTGTCTTCATGACCGCCCGAAGGCGGGTAGGTAGGTAGGTAATATTACACGGCCCGTCCCGCTCAGTGGGAATGGAATCAGTGATTACTGATTTGATATCCGTCGCTCTCTTCCTCCCCCTTCACCTTCGCCGTCACCTTCCTTCATAACTCCCTCCCCCAAAACCTGTAAACGATGCGTCTCCTTGCTTTGTTCGTTGTTGCCTCCATTCTCGCCCCAGCCATGGCCCAGTCGGCTGCCCCGTCATCGACCGGATGTATCGTGTGTCCAAGCGTCCCCGCTTGTAACTGCGCAGAGAACCAGCAGTGTGTTCTTACCCCTCGGTGAGACTCATTATATTACGGTGACTCCCGATAGGCCATCTCTGACCCGTGCGTGTCTAGAACCTGCACCACCTGCGCAGGCATCTCGTGCACCGCCAACGACGGCCCATCCTCTGGAGCCTCTGCCTCAGGTGATTCTACTTTCTATGTCGTCCTCCGAGATCACAATGCTATCCGCCATGCATAAGCTCCCGCTGCACCTTCTAGCACTGGCTCGGCACTCCGCTCGGGCGTGAATTCGGGAATATTCGCAGGTAGGGCTTGCTGCACTTGGGCTCGTACGGTGATCGCAACTGAGTTTTATTTCGTTCTACATCCACCACTTTCTTCAACAAGATACACGCTCCCTACTACCCCCTGGAAACTGTCAGAGTTTCGGTGACTCCGGTCGAGATGCGGTAAGAGCTCAGTACGACGAATAAGAAAAGTATCGCGTTTGTGATGGTACCGGTACAAACGCGTAAGGGACTGTACAGTATGTTCGTGACATAAATACTGACTGTCAAACCCAATATGGAAGTCATCCCGGCAGCTCGCAAGCTCGCTCCCCGGAATACCTCTAACAGAAACTGATGAAGTACTCGATTGATGTTACCGCCCTATACACTGTCTTTCTCATGTAAAGTCTTGGCAAATTCTTTAAGGGCGACCATCTTCTGTCATTCAGATGATTTCTAGCGAGGTGGATTTTGTATCTTACGTTGACCACATATCGCTTTCCTTCGACAACCTACACCGTAGCCCATCTCAACGGGCACCATCGAAACACATGAAGATGTTGCCACCCCCATGCATCGACGTTTTCTAATCATTATTTCGCCGTCGATTCTCAATGGCGACCCGCTGAAGTTGCGGATTTCTAGCGGGGGGGATTTTGGTTGTGAATTTCCGTAGCTGATTTCTGTCGTCCGCTCACTATGTATATAGCTAGTACTCCTGCTCCCCTCGTGAGAGAGTCTTCGCAAAACGCTGTGCACCTAGTCTCGTGGTCTCAGTACAGAATCCTTTCTTTTCGTCTGGGTCGCGTGAGATAAAACAATGGAAAGCGAGGAAAGCTTTGGAAATACCCGCAGAAACGAGGTACGCCGCCAGTTCCGCCGCCCCGAATTATGACTGCATTGCCCAGAAGATCGGTGGCTGGGCAATCCGGGCAGTTGGTGGCTGCGACGGCAAGAGCAAGAGTAAATACGGTGAGGATGCGGGAGAATATGTTTTTGCTGAGAACTGTGGGGTAGTATAACTAGCGCATTGGTGACATTTGTCGTCCTTCTTCTTATAAGACAGCACGACGGCCAGCGCCAATCGGCGATTCAGGGCCGCGAGGAAATTACCTCGCTGCTATTGTCAACGCACCTGTTAGCCGTGGAAGTATTGCGATAAGTCGATCATGCGCATCAACTGGTACCTCACGGGGAACGGTGTGAAGAAAGCTGGAACGGAAAGTCTCGCATTGGGATGTCTTGCACTTTCCAGATTTCACAGTGTGATAGCAGCACTCGTAGTCTCAAGATCACTCACCTTCTTTCCGCGGCTTCGAGACTCAGGGCGGTGTCTCTTCGGGCATTTATTCTTATATCACCAGTATTTGTATGTTGCTCTTTCATTTTTCCATTTTCCCTCAGGGACGTTGCCGACTAGCGGCACGAGCCAGCGGGGTGGACGACACCGGATGTTATCCCACAGTCGTCTTCATAACCGCCCGAAGGCGGGAATGAAATCAGTGCGAGAAAGGAATCAGCCTGTGATTACTGATTTGATGCCTGTCACGTCGCTCTCTTCCTTCACCTTCACCGTCACCTTCCTTCCTAACTCCCTCCCCCAAAACCTGTAAACGATGCATCTCCTCGCTTTGCTCGTCGTTGCATCAACCCTCGCCCCAGCCATGGCCCAGTCGGCTGCCCCGTCATCGACCGGATGTATCGTGTGTCCTAGTGTCCCCGCTTGTAACTGCGCAGAGAACCAGCAGTGTATTCTTACCACTCGGTGAGACTCCTTATATTACGATGTTCCATCTCTGAGTCGTGGATGTCTAGAACCTGCACCACCTGCGCAGGCATCTCGTGCATCGCCAACGATGGCGCATCCTCGGGCTCCATATCTAATATCACTGCGGGGTCCTCATTTGCGTCAGGCTTCTCATCTGTGTCAGGATCTAGCTCGGCCACTGTGGCGTCGGCGTCGGCGTCAGCATCCGGTTCAGTGTCTGGAACCTCTGCCTCAGGTGAGTCCACTTTCCGTGTCGTCCCCGAGATTGCAATGCTCATGGCATCCGTCATGCATAAGCTCCTGCTGCACCTTCTGGGACTGGTTCGGCACTCCGCTCGGGCATAAATTCGGGGCTATTCGCGGGCCTGGTCGTCGGGCTTGCTGCGCTCGGCTTTTTACGCTGATCACAATCGAGTTTCACTTCCGCTGCGCGTCTTTCAATCAATGAGATACACGCCGTATACACTCTTTATGAATACTCATGGCTACAGTTGTTGCCCTACACGTTGTCTTTTTTTCTTCTCGTTATCAATGGCGACCATTCGTTGTATACTGACCACGTATGCCACTTTCTTTCGACCAGATACACGCCGTATAAGTAGTTTCTTCATGGGCATCTGAGCTTTGCAAGCACATGGAGCGGAATGATGTTCAAATCCTCCCCACACATTGTATTTGCTCATTGCGTCAATTCCAAATGAGAGCCATCTGCTGTGATTCCGCCATTTTCCGATGAGATAGACTTTGGTTCTGCCGGATGCCAAGCTCACATTGAACTAATACCGGGCGGATAATCGGTTGAACGCCACGACCATGCGACCCAGGACGTTTGACAACGACCCACTCCATCAACTTGAAGGCGTGGATGTTGAGAAAGCCGACCTTGTAATCAATGGAACCAGCACAGTCCGCGCCAAATAGGACGGACACGACAAGTGACAGATCAGCAGCGTTAACGGATAGAGCACGAGTACAGAATAGATGACGAATGAAATACGGATGGAAAGATGAGATATAAACGAGGCTACGCAATGAATGTGGATAGGAGGCGGCGTGAGAGAGAGAGGGAGTCGGTATTCGGCACGGCGGCAAAGTGGGAGGAGGAATGGGCGGCGGCGTGACATAGTAGGTTAGTCTCTCGGAGACAGACACTTCAACATGAACTGATACTTCGAAGAATTAGCTTTCTTTAAAAATTTGTTAGTTGGTCTCGTATCTCGATATGTTGAAGTAGGTGGCGGTGGAAGAAGTATAATCAAGTGATGTTCGGCGATCTCGGACAGGCTCATTCGCGGAGCAGGACGCGAAGCGTGGGCGGATAAAAGCTGCAGTTTTCAGGCTAACAGGCAGCGGATGCTGGTTTAAACGCCGCGGCTGGTCGCGAAAGGTTGGGAACATAACGTACATCACATTTCAACAGGAATGAGATAGTATTACTTTGTTGTCTTCAAATGCCTGGGATTTAAGGTTGGCGATTTCCACGTGGGTAGGCGGGAGGATTGGGATCCTCTTTCTTGTGGAGTGAAACGAAACGGCGGATCAGGGAATGAGGATCCTCGCACAGCCCCTGATTGGCGCGGAAGCCCACGTTCGATCAGGTTCGATCAGGGCCGTGAATCCCGAGCTCCGGCCCGGGCAAGCCGGGAAGAAAGCCGTGCGTGCCTTATTTGTTTTGATGTTTAGTCTGTTTTCTCGACGCGGCATCTACGGCTTTCTCAGAACAGGCTTGGACTGAACCTAGCAGGATGCTACTTGGAGAATGCCGAGTGATGCGACTCGACTCGACGGGTTACTTCTGTCCGTGGGCTACGCTCACACTTCCGTCTGTACACGGCAACCGCTAGACACTGTCACACACACCCACGCCGAGCGACTCCAACGCGCAGTTCGAGACCCAAGCACCGCCGTACAACCGCGCGCGCACCAACTACCGGGCTCGCGGCTGGCTTGTGAGCACGTCGAGCGCGTACCGCTGTGCTCGGTCCCTTTGAACTCTGCCTCCTTCTTGTGTATCTCGCTCCCTCGTCTCCTTTAACACTCATCCTTCCCCCTCTTCCTCACCCCACCATCGACGGGTCTACATCTGTCTGCTCGCCGCTGCTTGTGACCTGTCACTCGAGGCCTTGCTCTGCGTCCCCCGATCTGTGAGCACAACGTCCCGCGGGCGCCGTACGCACTCCTATGCAACGCACCTGGCGCGCACGATCCCTACCTTCACATGCTTCCGGCCACACCTCCCTTCTCATTCCTTCTACTCCCGCCCGTCAGTGGACGCGCTTCACTGTTCACCACCGACTCGTGCTCGCTCTGCCTCATCTCTGTCCGCCCGCCCCTCTGCCCCTTTCCTTTTCTTATCTAACCCACTCATTCTTACGCCCACAACTCCCGTGCCGTCTCTGCTCTCCCCAGGCTGTATCCACCGTATCACCCGTAGCAAGCCAGTAAATAAAATACAATACACAGACCACCGAATCGATGAACCCATCTATTTGCTCATACCCCTCCCGTCCGAATTGTGCTTCCAGGACTCCGAGTCGCCTTCCATTCACTCGGAGACATACCGCGTCTAAATCAAACATTGCAACTGCTCGAGATCCAAATCGCGCACGCCGCCGGTTCGAGTCGAGTCGCGCGCTACCAGCTGCTGCGTCGACCGAACAGACTTGCATCCATGTTCTTCCTTTCTCCATTCCTTTCTTCAAATTCACCTCAAATGCAGAAAACTTATAGATAAGGCGAACTCGATGCAAACAAGCGAAGTCGACTCGCGTGGTTGATTGGTTAGATGTTCCTGGCTGACCTGACCCGAAGACACCTTAGTGTGGCGTGGTGATACATCACTGACCTCTAATTAGCGCAGAGGGGTGATGTGTGAAAACCTCTAGCTTAGAGGCACCTCTGATACATCATCACAGGGTCTCTTCCACCCAAGATTACCCAATTGTCTTGGGGAGCCGTCGCTGTGCTGTACGACGACGGCAAACATCCGCATTTGGTCAACGTCCATCAAATGTGCTGGACGCTGCGATCAATTGCGATCATTTTTTTGCTCGTCGGCGATGATGGCCACAAATTGAAGTAAAATTCGTGCAAAAATTCTAGTATATAGGGAATGTACAAGGAATACATGCTTGCCAAGTAAGGGATTAAAAGTGTGAAAAGGCGGCTCAAAAACATGATTTATATATAAATTCCGTCAATTTTTCGCTCCACGAAATCCTCAGGCGATGCTGGACGCGCGGGACGCACTGCGGACAGGGGAACTGGTCGGGATCCGTGGCGCCGGTTGCGATGCACCGTGCACCGTGCACGCTTTCCCCCTCCGCGATGCTCCGGGTGCATGCGTCCCCGCGCTTATGCACTGGTGCTGATCTACGGGGCCGACGATGGTATTCGCGGGATACCACGCGTGTCTAGAGCATTCACGAGTGCTGGATTCGCACCACCGCGACGAGCATCCAGCTGGGGATTGCTTGGCCCGCGCACGTTACTTCTCGATTTCATAAGCTCACGGCGTGTGGCTGAGGGCCACGGGAAGACCGAGGACGTGCGTTCGCAGTTTCTGCACCGGGGAGCATTGTGTGTGGCGGCGCATCTCGCTGGGCCTGGGGCTGGTGTGTTTCCCGTGTCGGTACTTCTTCGTGCCAATTGGCAGAGCTCCCAGCTTGCGCCGACGCGTTGCAGAGCCTGGGATAACGCGCGCGCAGACACCCCGCGGCAACGCTCATGGATACGGTCTGACCGTCCACCCGTGCATATATTCCGTACGACTCGCAGCGAGAGCCTGTCGTCCTCCGCAGCTACCACATACTTCTATGATACGAGAACGGACACATACACCAACCCCACCGGCGCCGGGCGCAGCGCCCGCGTCTGCGCGTCCCACGGGCATCAAGACCCGGTCCCGGGGGAGTTGCCGGTGTCTGCAACGCTCCACGAGATGTTGCCGCAGCGTGCGCGGGCGCAGATGGTGCATCCAGCAATTTATGCCACTGCGCTTGCGGCCGCCCGCTCGATGCGTCGGACAGGCGGGAAGGTGTACTACTCCGATGGTATGGCTGCATTGCGCCCGCGTCAGCCCACACGCAAAGGTGACGTGGCATACAAAAAGGCCAGCGCACTCCGAACCACAGGTGAGCACCTAGAAAATTCCGATGGCTTGAACAATGCACCAAAAGCGAGCCCTTTGAGTCCCATTGCCATCGTCCACCGCCCAATTTCCAACAGAGGAGCTGGGCTGGGTGTACTGCTCACGCAGGGGACGCGCCAGCAAAGCTGCAAGTGTGCGCATATGTCCGAAGATGAAAGGCGGCTGGGGGCTTACGAATTTCAAGCCAAAGCCCAAAGTAAGCGATGGAGAGACCCAAACCAGAACAATGACTGCGGATTGACTGCGGACACACCTTCCATGCACTCCGAGAAAACAAATGCCTCGCGAAAATCATGACTGCACTGCAAATGCGGGGATTTCCGGGCTTGACAGCCTTGCACAGGCCAAAATGCGGCAGGGAGGAGAATCATGACATCTTCCCAGTCAGATCCCGAGGAATTCCTGCAAATCTGACGAGAACTGGCGAGCTGCAAGCCACAGATGTCGACGTGAGCAAAAAGTACCGGTAGCAAGGTGTTTTCTGGATGAAAAGTCCTTGATAATCAAGAGGAGAGGCGGAGAAGCGTATGGAACAAGTCTTCAGGCAGCTAGTACCATGGAATAGCCAAGATAACGAGTTTCGATTAACATGATCGTGGTGGAAAGTTGGAAATGTCACGTTGGTCACGTCGGGTAACGCCTCCGAAGGCGCGGACTGAACTCCGAATTGGGCGCTTAACGGGCGCTTACAGTGGATATAACGCGAAAAATGTCCTCAATATCCTCAATATACTCCTAGATCTATGCTAGTCAGCCTGAAATGATCTCTTGCAGGATTTGGGTCAGTTTTGGCTGGATACTATAAGTGTATATATCAGAAAGCAATTTATTTCGTGAACTGATGTTGGTTGCGACCACCCAACCCTCCACTCTTGCACTTTCCTCTCCCCTGAAGACCTCTGAATGCATTTTTAGGTTGGGAATGATCAGCTGAACATTAGGAGATGTGGAGGTGACAGTAGCAATTGAAGAGACCAAATGTCGATGTCGTTCAGAAACGTCGAGTGAGAGCCTGGTAAGTTGCATTCCTAAACCAAGAATTGATTCTGGGTCGATGTCAGTTCGCGACCGATTTTGTTATATCTCTTGAACAACGGCATATAAATTCACAAAGAAAATCAGATTGGATAGTTGCAAGGCATTGTACTCGTATTCTAAAAGATTTGGGGTACTCACATTGACCAGTCGAGGTGTTAAAAATGGTGCGTAGATCAGTTCGCGAGAGAAATCATCTCGCGAACTGATATCAGTTCGCGATATCAGCTCGCGAGATGATTTTGATCCTTGCGTTTCACCTGCGTAGCGTTTCTTTCATGGGCTTGACAGTATCTACTTCCTCAAAAACAGTTCAGGAACCAAAGGGAATTCAGAAAAATGATTATAAGAATGTGTATCGACTAAAACAAGAAGCCTTGTTGTAAATCACACAGGAGGTCGCGCACGCAAGATCCCTGCGAGAGACAAAATGGGCCTGGTGGATGGCGGACGGGTGGCACGCATGGGATGTTCTCATTCAGGTAGCTAATTAATTCCACGGGTCGGGGCGGGCCAGCGTGCGCTGGATCGGTGCAACAGTGGGTACGCGAAGGGGACGAGCCAACGGGGGTTGGGAGCGCAAGAGCGGTGGACGGCGGACGGGTGCATGCCACATGTGGCAGGACACATGCGGGTATACAATGCGCAGCGAGGGCGGGCCAGAAAACCGACTGGGGCACAGAAATGGGCCCAGCGATGTGCGGCGGGGACGAGGCAGCATACGATGGGTCAACGCAACAGCGGCGGGGGCTAGTGCTGCGTGTGCGCGGCGCCTGAGTAGCGTCCCGAAAATCGATTGGGGTGCAGAAATGGACCCAACGATGCGCGCGCAGGTGCGCAATGCGAGGCGGGGGCGGGGCAAGCGAGCGCTGGGTCAGCACAGTAGCAGTGGGCGCATGCGGGCGCATAGAGGACATCCCGAAGAACCAAGGGGGTCAAAAATGGAGCCAGCGAGGCGGGCGCAGGTACGCCATGCGCGGCGGGCGCAGGGCAGCATGCGCAGAGTCGGCGCAGCGGCGGCGGGGGGTGTGCGCGTGCGGGGCGCATGTACAGTGTCTCGAGGAAGGTCTCGGAGACCTGCAGTCCGCCTGGCCCTGCGCGCGGGCGGGCGGAATGAGCGGCGCGAGCCGGGGTAGCGAGCGGTGGCGACGGGGCAGTGGAGGAAGGGACGGCCGTGCTGGGGCGGAAGCCTCATGCATGCCACATGGTGCACACGGGTTTTAAGGAATGCAGGAAGCACGCTGAGCCCCAGAATAATTTTCGGAGCGGTCGCAGTAATGGGCGGGCACTAGCGGACGCAGGGGAGAGCGGAAGCCATTGAAACTGCGGCGGAATGATATCAGATAGTGCCCCATGGATACAGTGCAATTGGAGGAGCAAACGAGCTCCAGCCATACCAGGAAGCGCGAATGTATCCCAGGGACACGGCGAGCGATTGCGGGCCTCCTGACGACATTTGAGGGCTCTCCTTGGAGGAGATGCAACATCGGGTGCTAAGGACTCGATGTAGGGGCTTCCAAAGCAATCCGCCAAGAAATGCAGCTTTTATGAGAATCGGTCCAGCGAGAGAGGCCAGCGTATAGTGCCATTTCCGGAGTAAGGAGAGTGCTCCAAGGTCCAGGGAGCGACATTGGGATAGCGAGGGCCGTAAAGAGAAGGATTGTGGAGTTACAGAGCGGGCAGTGGCTGCAGAGGTGAGGGGGAGCCGGCACGGGAGGAGCATCAGCAATACCTGGGTCAGCTACGTACCTCTACGTAGACCTACGTATTCCCATAGGTCCTGTATTCCCTGTATGAAGGTCCCCCTTTACGTATTCACACGTATTTCGGCCTGGTCTACGTATTCACACGTATTTCGGCCCGGTCTACGTATTCTCACGTATTTGGCAGCCTGTCTACGTATTCCACCGTATTCCACCGTATTTCACCGTATTTCACCGTATTTCACTGTATTTGCCTGTATTCACCTGCATTTCATGTAGACCTCAGTCGCTTGCAAAATGCTTCCAGTATCCCAAAATAACCACAAAATCAATATGGCACCGTAGAATTTGAAAACCATGATATTGAAGCTACTACTGTAACAGGGGCTCGACTACCTAACAAAACGGGAAGCCAACCTGGAAGAATGTTGCCCCCAGTCAGAAATCATGAAACAAGCCAAGTCTACGTGCGACATGACACTGTCAGCCTAGGAACAGAGACGAAGGGCACCACACATACCTTGGATGACTATGTCAAAGTCATGAGGTGCCGGTGTTCAAAGGCTTTCTGCACCAATAATCAGTCAAATTTCATAATGAGAAGCCACAGAACACACCTAGAAGGCATGGAATAACAGTGCCTGGTAGAAAAATACTTGATTGATGAAATTCGTGAACAAATTGTAAAACATACCACACATGAAAGCACCGGCTGAGAAGAAAAGCCTAGATCAAACACAAGTCTGAAGTGGTTCGAGATTCGGTCCAGAGCGGGAGATACTAACCTGACATCGAGAGCCCCTCTACCCGACATACCAGGAGTCTGCAAAGAAGATATCTCCCCCAGTATGTCTGCCTGTGGTACCGGAGTGCCAAGTCACCAGGAACGGCATTGAGCAACCCGGTGAGGTCCTTCGCAAGATTGCTAAGCACCTGCACCAGATTGCTTGAAGGCGAGCAACATGTTGAGGCAGGGCACCTTCTTGAGGCAGCAGATGTCCTGCCGGATGCTGTTGTGGCAGGACATGTCAGGGTCGGGGTCGTTGTCATTGTAACCTGCCACACAAATTTTGAATGATGAGAAATGAGTGATGCCGCAAAGGAAAGACGCACCAAATAGCTGCTCGATCTCCTCTCCAGCGGCGACAAACCCGAGGTAAATGAGCTGTGTGTCACACAAAATCATTCATGAGCTGCAGCGGGAGCAGGAATAGGTACAGCCAGACGACGCTGTCATTGAATAATTCCATCAGTATCCCTTGTCCCGTCCACACCCAGGACTCACTGGCTATGTGGGGCACAGAGAATATAATCTAAGCAGACAAGGGAGAAACATGCAAGTTAGCTCTTATAATGAGGGAAAAAGAAGTGACGGAGGTGCACCGACTATGCACTGAGTACAACACTATGAAGTAACATCATCAGTATCATTCATCACAGTAAAAACGGGACTCACAAGGCAACGGCGTCGTCAGGATATGTTCCAGCACTGCAGACATTCATCAGGTTAGCACGCCTCAATGATAACGATAAATCAAAAGTTAAGGAATGGCCACAAGAAAAGTGACGGAAAAGGAAGCAGATAAGGTGAAGAGAAGAAAAAACAGACTCGTCAAGCCAACCTCAAACTATTATATCCCTGCCAATATACTCCCAGGCTTGTGTCCAGTACCTTCCCGTGCTCTTCGAGCATGCTGACCCACTCTGAGAGGCAGCGCAGGACCTGTGGTGGCATCAGTTCATTTTGTTTAGTTCCGCTGTCCGGGGCCATCAAATTTTCCAAAGGGAAAAGACGAGGCAGGCAGGTAGCTCGCTACTGTGTGGGCACCGTCTAGTTTTGTTAATCCCAGCTTTGAGAACAGGGACGACGGTGTCGGTAACATGCTTGAGGGTAGGCCCAAGGCTGGAGGCGATGGGACCGAGGGTGGGGGCGTGGAGGGAGAGTGGTGGTGTAGAAGGATGAGGGATGTGAAAGAGAGGTGGGCCAAATATTTGGCCATGGTTCGTCTTTATGCACGTGTCCTCATGCACGTGTGTGGCACAAAGGACTCGAGATGCTGACCAAACATCTGCTTTCCGTGTACCGCCACCAAGTGACTTATGGCCAGCTCTCATACGACCACCACAGCTGGGCAGCTGGGGCCCACGACGGGCGCAATCTACTGCACGACGTACGGGCCGGACTTTTACCGCTCGTTTGGGAATTTTCCGGGGACAAGGGTTACGGTGCCGCTGAATTTCGGGAACGATTCGGTGAGGTGTCGAGGGCGCAGGCGATGTGGGCAGTGAGGTGGGTGGAAGGGTGGGGAGGAGCAGGTGTGGGCATTTGAGGGTGGGTGCCAGTGCTTCCTTCCGTCCTCACACTACGCTTGATTGATCTGACATAGCATGGCAGGTTCTCAAACCTACCCGCGTCCTGCAAGAGCTCACGACCTCGTGGTGCCCCGAGCGCGAAGAACACGGCTACCTGCTCACCCCGCTCTTCAAGTGCACCACCAACCCGCGCGTCGTGACCGCGCACTGCTGGACCGCCGTCGACGTCATCGAGCGCATGAATAAGCCGACCGGTGCGTTGCGTGCGTCCCAATTTCGAGGACATGTCGTGTGACTTCGAGTCTTCCCTGGCCTCCCCTTCCCGCCTCTCCCGCACCGCCCTGCTGCGCGCCACCCCTGTACCGTGGCCGACGGCGTTGGTGGAGACCTCGAGCTCCCTGTGTTACCCCACCGCATCTGCATCTGCTCCGCGCACTCCCGCGTCCGCTGTAGCGCGTCTGGCTCCGCTCGTTTTGCCGAGCCCTCCTCCGTCACCTGCAGCACCTGCTTCCTTACTCGCGCGCTGCACCGCTCCAGCACCCCGTGGCGACAGGCCCTGCATCGGCGCTGGCCCCACCTCCCGCTCCTTCGCCGAGTCCTCCTCCTCCTCCGGCTCCAGCACCGCCTTCCCCTTCTGTTCTGTACCACCACCAACGGCGGCCAGCGCCCCCACGGCGACGTGGCTTGCGGCGGCGCATCGGGCCCATCTGTGCTATACCAATACTGTTGTTGACCGCGGGGGCTGGCCAGGTGGAGGACAAACGCGCCATCTCGTGCGCAGACCTCATTTCCGCGATGACTTGGCCTATCAATATGGCGGAAGAGCTCGCAGAGCTGGATCCTGACGAGCGCGCTGAATTTACGCAGCTGCACCAGAGTCATCGCGCTTACAAGGCAGCTATCCTGCAACCCGATGTTATGTCGGCTCTCTTCGGGCTTTTGCTTCCTCCCGTTGCTAAAGCACCGAGGGAACGCACATTGCGAGACAATCAGGTTGCCGTCTTGGTCCTGTACATCGTTCGCAACCTCGCTGCCATTCGCGACTCTGAAGGGCTTCAGTCGCGTCTCGTGCGCGCACTCCAAGAGACCCATCTCACCGATCTCATGCTTACCGCCGCCGCCAACTCTGACGCCGATCCTCTCCTTGGTGGCTGGAACACGCTGGTGCTCGAGATTCTCTTCCTGTTATTCCGCGGGACACCACCAATCGCACTCATAGAGCAGCCAAAGGTGCGTTCCCCAAGTAAATCTACGAAATAAATATAATAATCTTCCGTAGCCCGCTCTCCAGCGCCTGCTCGCCGCAGAAGCACGCACGGCTCCCGCACCAACCAGCCGCCACTCGCGCTTTGGTACTACCATTACCGTCCAATCCAAGACTTTGAAGTCGTCTACTATGGCCCTCGTCCACACCACCCGCGCCGATGCCACTACTCCTGGACGCGGGCAAGCGATCCGTGCGTACCCGCGCGGTCGCCGCTACCGAGGCGGCACTCGCAGACGACCTTACACCCGAAGCACGCACCGTGCTCCGTGACTTGGCGCGCGCCCTGCTCAAAGAAGGCGCCTTCAATGCGTTCCTCACCGCACTGTTGAAGGACATTCGAATGGAGCGCTCATGGGCGACGGGTGACCTCGTTGCCATGAGGGTACTTGCCGTCGTGCGATGGACGATAACGTTCTTTTTGTTGGACAGCAAAGACGGCCAGGGACAGAAGCGTGAGTTTGGGCGCGTGGGCGTCGCAGCGGAGAGTGGGTTTGTCTCATGGGTGCTGCGACGTATGCGCGAAGCTACTGACGAGAAGGTATGGGCTTGTGGTTCCTTCACAGTTATGCTACTAAGTACGGCACTCTGTAGCCCAAGGGCTGGGCGACAATCTACACAGGCATGGGATGTCTGACGCAAATCCTCCTGCTCCTTGACGCCATCTCTTCGTCGTCCTCTGAGGCCGACGAAGCCGACGCCGAGGCAGCACAGACGCTCACGACACAGCTCATCTACGCTGGCGCCCCTCTCGACCTTGCACTCGACTGCCTCAAGGTTTGCACGGCCGCGACGGCCACGGGGCGTGGCCCGGAATTCCTCGATGCAGCAGTACACTTTGCATACGCCGTTGTGCGCATGCTGGAGCGCGGAAGCAGCGGAGGTGAGGCAGTGTATGTACGCCGAGCCAAGAAACGCGCAAAGAAGGGTGGGGACGACGCGGATGATGCGGCTGAGGACGAGCGGAAGAGGCAGGAGGCGCGGGAGACGACTTTCTCGCTCGAGGCTTTCGAGATGGCACGTTCGAAGTCTTTGATACGATATGGGTATATTGCTAACATCCAGCCAGAAATTCGCAACCGCCGAAATTACGCGCGCGCTACTGCTGCAGCTAGCCCGCTTCAAGGAGCTCGCGACCGATCCCGATGCCGTGCGCCGCGTCGTGAGCCTTCTCCACCGCGTCGCTGTACGCGCCAAGGCGGAGGGCTTGTTCTTCAATGTACGTTTCACTCACGCTTCCTCATTCTTACCGCCTTCTAACCTCTGTCAAGGTTTCCACATTATATCTTTTCCAGACAATTTTGGCCGCGCAGAAGACATTACCACGGGACCAGCCACACCGAGACCTCGTTCAACTCGTCAACTACATCCTCCGGAAGTTCTTTAAAGCCCTAGAGGAGGAGCCGTTCCTAGCTGTCGAGGTGCGTCTCTCGGCTCTGTCCGATTATTTCCTTGATGGTAACCGTGCCTCAGGCGTTCTTCCCGAAAAAACCGGGGCCAGTGGAAGGCGTATTCGAGCTGGGAACCGCCGGAGAAGGAGAAGGCTGTGCGGGAACGTACCCGAGCGGAGAAGCCGGGGGCGGGCGAGGTGCAGGTCCCTCGCGCTTCCGCACTGACCTCCCGCCTCTTCGTCTGCGCAGGACGCGTCCGCGGCGATCTCTCCCAGGCCCGCCTCCCGTGTGCTGCAAATGCACTGTGTCAGTGTCTGCGTCTGCGCCGCTGCGCCTCCCCTGCACCAACACCACGTCGATGCAATGACGGGGCTGCGCTCGTCAGGGGAGATGAGGACGGCTGGGGTTATGGGAGGTGGGGATAGGGCGAGGGTGGACGAGCGAGGCGCAGAGGGCGCCGAACGGGGCAGCATGGTGAAGGGAGGATGTGTGGGGATGGTGGGTGGTGTGTGGAGGGAGGAGGAGGAGCAGAGGGCTGTGCGGAGCGGGGTGTCTGGGAGGTAGCGGGGATGATGTGTGCGGCGCGCAGAGGGCAATGGTGATGGTGGAGCGGAGCGGGCATGCAGGGTGGAATGCGCGGGAGTCTGACGCAAATGGGGCCGATGCGACGATGGGCGCATGCAATACAGCGGGGACGACATGACGGGAAGTGCACGGTGCGCCGGCCGCTGGATATACCGAGCGGTAGTAGGTTGTGAATCTCCTTCATTGCCCCACCACCCATGCCACTCTGCTAGCAGGTGTCTCTTGATCATGTCCAAATCTCATCCGCTTTCGAGATCCCCGTTCCCAGCCACCGTGCCTCCTCCTCTTCACACCGTGCAATCCGTCCACCTAACCAACTGCGCTTCAGTATGCGCAACACCGGAATGCTGGTGGTCCCAGCCACCATCCACCGGGCTCGATCTGGTTTGTGGTGCCCCGCGCTGCTCGTTCGTGCTGTCTGCCCGCTCACCGACAAATATTGCACCTCAGAGAGATTCCAACTCGCGATAATGCCAACAAGTAGCCGCGTGGATCCCGCGCGCATCTCTTGCAGCTTCTGCAGCTGGTGTTCCGCGCGCGCTGCACCTGCGCAAATGACACTCCATCTTTGAAGCTCATACTCTGCATCCCACCTGGCTTGCGCTGCCGCCGCTGCCAACGCCAAGGTCTTATCCCGGGATAGATTGGGAGCGGATGCGTCGAGGGTATTCGTCCACGCACCTGTAGCATAGCGCCTTTTCCGGTACGTCTTTTTACCTCTGCTCACTCATGCAGACACTCAACGCTTTCGTTGTTTTCAGACTCTGTACACCCTCCCCACTTCACATGCTTTCATCTCACATGCTGCCTATCCCAGCCTCCGCTCCGTTTACCCGTGCAGACAACACAAGCCTTCATCAAAGACACCCTCACGGGTCGCAAAAACACCTCCCCGCAGACATCGACGAGACAGCGCAACTGTACGCCGCGGGCGTGCTGCGCGTCGCGTGCGTTCGGGCTGCGGTGCGTCGGGTTCAACCAGGGGGTGTACTGTGGGGTGCTGGAGCAGGCGGCGGCGGCGCGGGTTGCGCATAGCAGCGGCAAGGGGGGGCTGGGCATGGGGGGCGGTGCGTGGAATGCGATGGTGAACGGGAATGGCGCCGCGGGCGAAGGTGTGGGCGGTGTGGCTGGTGGGATCGCAGGGATGGACTATCGGCGGTGGTGGGGGGAGCGCAGGCTGGGGGTGGGAACGGCAAGGGGGAGAAGTGAGCAAACAGTAGGGCCGCGCTGCATTGGACTAAAACGGCCCTGCAGCCCCACGTGCTGCACCACCCCCAACCACCTCCACGCCCAAGTGCCCCCATCTCCCCTAATCACGCCAACTCGGGCTCAGGTAGACGCTGCCGACCCAGGCGCGAGCAACTACAGCGGGGGGTTAGTGTCGCCCACGCCCGCGTTGCTGTTGTCCCCTCGCCGCCACCGGCACCGCTACGCACACGCACGCAGGTGGGATGTGTGGGTTTGGCCAGCAGCTTCAGGGGCACCTCCAGGTCCACGAGCGCTGTGCACCCCTTGTACACCCAGTGCCCTTCCTCCCCCGCATCCGTGCTCGTGTGCCGCCGGTTCATGCACGACACGGGGTGGTGGTATGTGGACTTGCGCAGCAAGGGTGCGGGCGACGGGAGGGGCAGGACGCTGCGTGACGCGTTGGTGTTGGCGCCGGCGCTGGGAGACGTGCCCTCCCCGCCCTCGCCGGTGTTGCGCAAAAGCGGCAGCTCCACCTCGCTCTTGCTCCACGAGTGCGCCGTCAGCGGCCTCACGGGCCACTCTGGCGTCTCAAATCTCTGCATGAGATGATTTGTATCCTACCGTATAGCCCCCTGCGCCTGCCCTTCGTTTATCGTTTAGCATCCCGTTCTCCTTTATCGTGCCACTGTCTTTCTTAGGTCCTGAATTTATATTGCATTATTGTCTGTACAGCTAGTTAGTTATCTTCAAACTATTATATTGAATCAATTTTTTTAGCACCAGTGTGCAGAACTGATTGAGGGATGTATTTTGTCTGCCTGGCCAACACCCGCCCAGCCGTCAAATCAGTGAGGTCAGACTACACAGAACTACACAGAACTACAACAGTTGGCCCCCAAATACAGCGAGGTACATATAAAAGCCCAAATACGGGCAACTACGGAGATGAAGCTGAAATACAGGCAACTACATAGATTGACCTCAAATACGGTCCACTACGTAAGCACCCTGGAAATACACAGCTCTACGTAACTCTACGTAAGAAGCCTTCCAAATACAGCGAATACAGGCGAATACGGTAAATACGGCAAAAACCAGGATTTGCTGATGAGGAAAGGTGATGATGAGGGTGATGGGAATGTAACAATTGTAAACAAATGCGCACGGACCATCACTGGCGGGAGGCGCGTGTGCAGGGGCGGAGCATGTGGGGCGGGGTTGTGGCTAAGAAAGGTAAGTTAATGCCGGGCTGATGTATCAGAGCCTCCGCTGGCTTAGGGGATTTGATACATCATCGCTCACCTCTAATCAGCGGAGCGCTGATAGATCAAATCACCGTATACGCCTGCAAAAATACATGCGATGAGGAAAGCAAGGCCGCCCGCGACGCCGCCCGCAATCGCGCCTGTGTGCGAAGATCCCTTTGGATTTGATGGCGCCGATACAGTCAGGGTGCGGATTGGGACGACACTTGTACTTATTATGAGTTTGGCATCCTCAGGAAATCATCAGGAGCTGACCTTCCCGAAAATGTGAACGGATTGTCACTAGGGTTCCCCCAAGAATACACATGACCCCCTGCCACCATGTGGGTCGAACTTGCATGTCTCGAGTTCGAAATTATTGCTAGTACCGCCGAAAAACAGGGACGGAACCGCGCCAACCGGAAGCATCTTCCACAAATGTCTCTGCAGATACCCGCCCTATTAGTGAGGACCACGCTGTTGCAGTCTGAAGGGCCCACTGGTGAAGGTGGTCGGGGCGCTGACTATTGTGAAAGTAGCACTGGCCTGCACGAGTAGCAGGGATGTAATCTCGTCGACCTCGACGTATGTCGTTTCTTTCTCCGTCTGAGTTTTGTGCCCGCAGCTGAGATAGAGAAGTCCTCCACTTCAATTACAGTCTCGCCGGGGTAGCACGTCCTGAGAGACGGCGTAGAGAGTGACAGTCTGCGCAAATGCTTCCTTTGACATTAATTGCATTTCAACAATGTCGTCGAATGAGAGGCGTACCGCGGGACGAGGTCAAGCTAAAAAGAATGGTAAGAATGAAAAAAATAGGCATCGTTCGGGTGAATGAGGGGATAGAGTTGGTCAAGAGAGACTATCCAGAATTTCGGGACACGGGCTGTCTAATCAATCAAGATAATTCCGTAAACTTGCCTAGCTACGAGCGCGCGTGGGGAGACGAATATATATTATCGCTGTGAACTGATGATCAGGTTCTGTGGAGTGTGGGATTTTTACTTAATGGCATTGGTCGAAATTTGTGGATGCCATGGCGAGGACACACTCTCGAGTCCCAGCACGAGATGTATTACATACACGAAGAGTGCGACGTACTCCGATAACTGTAGGGAGACCCACGAATGGTTCATTTTAGCCGGACGACGTGCGCAGGGCACATTCTCGGTGGTGAACCAGAGAATTTCTGTTAGCGCGGTGCGTTGTCTAAATGAAGAGCAAATCGTGACTTATTTCATGGTACGGCTGTTAAGGGAGGGCCACCTTGAGTTTCGTTACTTACGTCTTACTTCGCTTAGCACTGTGAAATTTCGTGAGTTTGACAAGAGTCTGATGGAAATGTGTGAAACTTCGTCACTTTGGCGCGTTTTATGCGAAAGTTCGTCGTTTGTAACGCGACACATCGGCCATCACAGTTCCTTCAAGCCGGCCGGGCGTGTTTTTTTATATAGATACATTTTCCCTAACACTAACCGCTGCCCTTAACTGCTCACCCGAACACGAAACCGCTAACCAAAACCCCTACCCGAAAAACCACTAACCGCTAACCTCTAACCAGCCGACCCGAACCTAACCGGCGAAGCTCGGCACACAGCTGATCAAGTGATGTGCCAACAAACGCTGCGTTGAGCTGGTCCTCCGAAAGTGACGAACATTCACATGAATTTGGGTAAACTCACGAGCTTTCACAGCGCTAAGCGAAGTAACGAAGTGATGAAGATGGCGCGGACTCCAAGGGAGGCTACAGGTCATTTCCAGAATGAAAAGTTTGGTCGACGAAAAGTTCAAGAATGCCCGCGGGCAAATTCGCAGAAGTGATTCACTTATTCCACTTCACCAATAACAAACCTTTAGTCCAGCGATTAAGAAGCCCTGAACCAGAGAAAGCCGCTTTCTGGGTTAATTTGTTCGATCAGCTGGGAATTCCAACATGTGAAGTATGAGCATTATCGTTGTAACGTCTGTCCATGAACGACTGGTGATTACATTATGCGGGTGGACAACTTATCGTGAAACCCGGAAGCGGTTCATTCGCTGCCTCGGTGGGCTTGGGCTGTTGACATTGACTATGAAGACCCGCTGAAATGTGTGCCCATGAAACGATTGGGCGCGTCAGCTTTTTTCCGAAATGGTCAATTTCTTAGCGCGAGTGAACACAATCTTTTTCGGTTAATATTGGTCGCCAGTGAGATTTCTAGTAACAACAACAAGGCTGGAAACTATCAAGGCCATGGAGACAGCTGTCTAATCCCCTCGAAACACGGAATTCAGTAGCCCAACTACTAACTAAATAGGCGAGCAGGTGAACGAGCTCGTCAAATCATTGAAGTTGGTGCGCCCGGAGAGCCCGGGCACATTGCTCATGTGCCAGGTTCCGGCGGTCAAAAGACTTGGCTGTTGGTGCCGGCGTTAATGACTCCAGATGCAGTGCAACCGAAGTCTCTGCGATGCACAAATTCGTCAGTCCACTTATGCTGAATCTATCTCTAGACTCACTGGAAGAACGTGCAGACGAATCCACCAAGAACAGTCGCAGTGGAAATTTCCTTATTGAGGAAGCTGAGCCCGCCGGTGAGGTTGACACATGTGTCGGACACGGTCGGGATCGCCGCGCATCCGACACCGACGCCCGCCGCTGCAAACGGTGACAGTGACTGGGACATCCTAAATCATCGCATGGAGTCAGCGATGCAATACAGCGTTGAAGCAGAAGCCGTGCACGTACAGTGCTTGGGCCGATGGGCGTCGCCCGCCGTGAAGGAAGCGATGGCCGCAAGAGTGCTAGCGAGGAGAGCCTTGGAGTTGAACATTGGAGTCAGTGAGCAGTTCCACCTCCCTTTTACACATTTCCTTTCACTGTACTTGGGTACTTGGTTGAGTCAAAGTGAGTCCTTCTTTCCTTCATTCGCCCATGCAGTGGGTTGACACAATAGATGTAGCGAATGCCGCCCTATGGAGAGAAAGAATGTCGAGTGCACGTGAAG
The DNA here is from genome assembly GCA_029378375.1 of Mycena olivaceomarginata. NCBI lineage: Eukaryota > Fungi > Basidiomycota > Agaricomycetes > Agaricales > Mycenaceae > Mycena > Mycena olivaceomarginata. The sequence goes on from JARKIC010002454.1 coordinate 32,894, forward strand.
TCTATGCCAACTAACCTTTCCCGGAGGTTAGAGAGTGAAAAAAGTAACTTATGAGAGCTAACTTCAACTTTGATGGCCCCTTCTGTTTGGCGGGGCTGAACTTTACTTTACTTTACTTTACTTTTCCCACGCGTGGCGAAACTAACTTATTGACAGGTAACTTGTACGGTGCATGTCAGGGGAACCCCGCTTCGGACGTTCCCCCGACTTCCGCCTCTCTGGCCTCTCCGGCTTCTCTGGCATTTCCGGCTTCCGCTCCAGATGTCCTCTCCGGCTATCCTCCGGAACAACTTTCTGTCCGTCTACTCGCCTGTCTATCCATCCATCCGCTCTCGCTGGCACGTGCTATGCAACCAGGCCCGGGATCACTGTAGATACCTCTGGACACGTGCTACTGGTAGTTACCATTAGTATATAAGGTTTCCCCTAGCATGGGAATCCTCATCCTTTCTTCTCTCGGATTCCCCCGCTAGGTGCATAGTATTTCCGCTCCTGTATTCTAGTACCCATATTTAATCTTTGGATTCCCCCGCTAGTTTCTGCGCCCCGCGCCGAGCTTAAGGTTGCCCTTACAGTGCACTGAACCTCAGGAAGCAAGGCAGCAGGATCTTATTAGAGGGTGTCTAATTCATCCCATGGGCTCTGATCAACTGGCTAATCAAAGTACGGTCTCGTCACATTGTTTGCTCATTGCACCAGCTTACCCGTGCTTTTTTTAAATGTCCATGATCATAGGTGTCCCTTCATGAGCTGCGAGCAAATTATGACAATTATCTCTTGGGTTAGGACAATTCCAGCTCTATCCTGCCCACCAATGTCCTCTTATCCCAACTTGAACCAACTTTGAGCCGTACAAACTTTGCGGCATAAAAGCAAGGAGCCGGTACAATTAATTTCAGCAGGGATCAAAGCCAAACACCAACCGCCTCCCACTCAGCTGAATGTGTGCTCCCTTTGCATTGACCATTTTGACATGCTGTGCTACAACTTGTCTTCGTTCAGTCTACCCTGGTCCAACCCCCCTAGGGCCTAATTTTTCAAGGGACCTTAATTGGCCCTAGGGGGTGATTTTTGGCAGTGTGGACCATGCCTATGGTCTGGCCCACTGTTTTCAGCCAAAATTGGTCTGGGCTGTCCCAGACTGATTGTATGTGGGACAGCCCACCTGCCACAGTCGGGCCCAAAAATTTCTAAGGATAGACCATGGGCCCATTTTTGAGACCAGGACCCCTGGCACCAGCCCAGCCCAAAAAAGCATTTTTTTGGGCCCATTTCTGGGTGATTCTGAAAGCCCTTGCCCAGGGTGTTTATCCTGAGCATAATCTATCCATATTGGGGCCCACTTTTGTTTTCAGCAGCCCATAGATTGGCCTATTGGCTTCTTTCCCTGCCAGCTTTCTAGCTGGCTCTCCACCCAGCTTTCCAGTTGGCTTCCTACCCTGCTTTCTGGTTGGCTTTTCTGGTTGGCTTTTGCAGTGGGTTTTTGGGATGGCTTTCCACCCAGCTCTCTGGGTGGCTTTTCTAGTTGGGTTTTTTGGACAGCTTTCCACCCAGCTTTCTGGTTCAGTTTTCCAGTCAGCTTTCCATCCAGCTTTTGGTTGGCTTTTCCGGTTGGATTTTTCAGTCTGCTTACCACCCAGCTTTCTGGTTGGCTTTTTCTGGTCAGCTTTAAGAATTGAAACACCAGTTCTGACTGTGTTTCATTACCACCACACTTACTTCCATGTTCAAGATTTTTTACATTGGGCTGGCCCAGTAGTTTCATAATCCAATGGGCCATCCTGTAGCCCTTTGCTTACAATGTGGGCCAGCCCACCCATTCTCACATCATATATGGTCCAGCCCATGGTATACTCCAGACGGACATGGGCTTGCCCACAGGGTTTTTTGTTGCATTTGGGCTAGCCCACCTGCTTCATAATGTATATGGGCTAGCCCACCATATTTTGTTTTCAAGCTGGGCTAGCCCACTCAATTTTTTAATCTCCATGGGCCAGCCCATGGTATTTTATAATCTACATGGGCTTGCCATAGTATTTATATTTAACATGGGCTAGCCCATAGGCAGAATAATATTTTTCTGAGCCAGGAACAGTCTTTGCCCTGCTTAGAATACAGCCCATCATGTCTTTGGCTTGGCCTATGAGCTGCAATTTTATTTGGCCAGAACAGTAGGATATACAGGGTCAACCAGCCGATACTCAAAACATCAAAAATACAAACGGAAAGTGCTTCTGAGTATGCTCCAGAACATATCCTATGGTCCATCACATCCTGTCCAAGGAGTTAGATCATCCAAAACACTTGAATTCTGACCAAGGAAGGCAAAAACACTGTAATTTCCTTTTTGGGCAAAAAGCGTAGTGACCCAAAAAGGAAGTTAGTGGTTCGGGTCTAAAAATATGGTCAAGATCAAAGTTATAGAGCTTGCCGAGAGCTCTCTGAGTGTATTGACGGTTCTGGGAAAGAGTTCCTGGTTGTTGCGCAAAATGCAAAATAAATTCCCACAGCCGGCGATAAATGATGGTTGATTTGATAGTGACAGGTGCACCTGATAATACTGTGGTAGGGAGTTAGGGCGGGAGTTTGGTCGAGTTAGCTAGTAGCATCTGATCCGTAGTTAGCATCAAGCCTTTGTCTTCATCTGTCACCGACGCCCCCAGCGACTCCGGGGTGCTACCCCAATACCAAAAATCACCTCTAAGTAGAGGGTACCATTCCCCCCCAATGGTACCCTCTACTTATAGGGAAACTGCGTATGCCACGGAAATGCCATGGTGGGGCAGCCATGGCCGTCACCCAATGGGTGGCCAGGGACAAAAATGGGATTTTGGCCACCTGTGCCACTGATTTTGAAGGGTTTTGGCAGGGGGTCAGTAAAGCGTGATTTTGTGACAAAATAGTGCCATAGCTGCCACCAAACCTTTAGACCCGAATCAGTTCCAAAAATGTGACCCAATTAGTGCCATGTATGCCATGGGTCAATTTTAGCAGGGTCAAGTAAATTTTGTAACCAGGTTTAAATAGCCATGCATGCCACAGGTCAATTTTAGCAGGGTCAGTAAATTTGTGACTGGGTTAAATAGCACGTGTACCATGGGTCAATTTTAGCAGGATCAGTAAATTTGTGACCGGGTTAAATAGCCACCCATGCCACGGGTCGGTTTTAGCAGGATCAGTAAATTTTCTGACCAGGTTGATTAGCCATGCATGCTATGGGTCAATTTTTGACAGAATCAGGAAATTGGGGGCCAGGTTGAAGAGCCATCAGTGCCACCGATCACATGAAAAGGGACTTGGTAATTTTGAAAGGGACATAGTAAAGACTCTGCCTGTCTACCATCTCTGCCGGCTATCTACCTATTCCCCCTGTTTGTCCAAGGCTAGCAATGCAACTTCCGCCATCACCTCCCCGAGTTCCTCTCCCCAGGCATCCTCACCCTCATTGTCGTCACTGGAACCATTTTCATCAAGCCAACCATTTTTAGAACACTCATTGTCACTTGCAAGGTCCATGTCAACATCCATGGTACCTGACCCAGATGCCATCGAGGCAGGATGCGACTCCAGGGAGACGGTTGGTGTCAAAGGATGCATATCAGCCTCGGGGGAAGGTGAGGCAGAGGTAGGGTCAGCCCGCTCCCCAGGCGTCAGGTCAACAGTAAAGCAGCTTCCAAGTTTCTGGTGGATAGCATAGAAGCACTTCATATGAATCTCATCATATGTCCACGTTGACGGCAGTGATCGATGTGCTCTGAACCTATCAAGAAAACACCAACCAAAACCAAACCTACACACAGAAGTGCGTGGGAACGGAACGGAAGTGCTCGAGACGTGCACAGACGAGTATCAGACCCTGGTACAGGGCCTTATAAAAGATTGCAGGGAATGGAATAGACCTCAGGAACAAGGAGAGAGCGTTGTGTTGTTTATAGAAGTCCTTGGAACGGAGTCCAAGTACTTAAGCCTTAATCTGAGTGAACCGGAATGGAACCGGAACAGACAGGAAAGCTGGTGGAACGCAACGAGAACGTCGATGTGTATGGAACCCTTGCTGTGCAAGTGTTCTGGCTAGATCTGATTGAACGAGAACAGACTCGAACAAACAGGAAGCACAGTAGCGCGGTGATGTAAAGCTTCGCAGCTATGAGAAACAAACAAGAACAGGTTGCTAGGGCTCTCCAAAGCGAGGTGGATGCCGATTCCAAGCATAGACAGTACAGACAGTAGTGGGTTCCGATCCCAAGCGCTCCAGACAGTGGTGGGTTCCGATCCCAAGCTCTTTAACAGTAGTAGGTTCCGATCCCAAGCTCTTTACAACACAACCCAAACAACCAAGTGCGTACTCAGCACAATCCCAACAGTTCCAGTCACTTTCAGACTATTCCAGACGGACGGCAAAGTCGGATCCCAAGGATACCGATCACAAAAGAAAAGATTCCAAGCCAAGATGAATTCTAAGAGACACCTTGTTCAAACTCCCCGGTATCTGCCCAATTCGCAAGCGTTTCCACCTACTAGCCGTGGGGTGATTCCGTGCAGTCGCCCAAGATGCCCCTGCTACTAAATACAAAGTGCTGAAACACGTGGAAACATCCAAGAATAAGTAAGTATGAGTAAAATAGTCCGTTTATCCGTCCGACTTCCGTGTATCCGTCGTAAGAATGGGTATCTGAGTCCTTCTATTGGCTGCCCATGTCGAGCACGCCATCCTGGTGCAATCCTGTGCACATGTACGATTGGTCAGACTGTGCCAGAGCCATCACAACCGATCCCCTATGTCGATCCCGACTGTATATGCTGTTCCTCCCAATGCCCATGCCTTTCCGTCTACCGGAACGTCTGGAACATAAGCTCCCAGTCCGTAGCTCTCCAGGGATACCGCATTCGAAGTACTTCCCAGTATGGGTACTTGCTCCAGGAGCCGACGAGTGTAGGTCCAAGTGATCGGACCCTCGCTTAGTGACCATCCCTTATCCAGAATGCCCGGGATGGCGTGGATCCATCAAGATGTGATGTTCCCAGCCCCTTCCAGTGATCATATGATCAGAACGCGCTACGTGTCTCATGTCCAACACACCACAACAGGATTCCAGTCCGTCCCATCTAGTTCCGTGAGCGGGAATAGAGTAGACTTCACGTTCCACTTGATCGTTGGGCTACACATCTCCTACAGGTTTCGGAGCGAGCACATGCCAATGGTTCCAGAGTATTCCTCCCCGTTCCCATCCGTTACTCAGTGGTTCCTGCCCTGCCAGCTACTTGGGAACCTCAGTACTGACGCTTCTGGAGCGTATCCCGGCCACATGTCTTGTCATGAAAACACGAAAAAGCGAAGATTTCATGGGTGGACAAATCCCGTGCTTATCAGCGGTATTTTCCAATGAAAAAGGCGAGGGTAGGGTCTTTGCAGCCAAATTGTAGCGCTGGAGGGCACTCCAGATTGCTTTGGATCGAACCTGGAGGGCCTTGGCAATGTTTTTTTGTACTTTGTATCCTGAAAGGTCTATTAGCACTGCCCCTCAACAGATTGGACCATATACCTAGCCCTGATTAGTTTACCTTTGTCAGTTCTAGAAGTCTTTTCACCACCAATGCCTCTAGAGAGTCTACCACCCGTCTATACCGGTGGTTGACCTGACGCCGCTCCTTATCCTCGGATATCCATCGCACCTTGATAGACAGGTGATACTTAGTGGCCTGAACTGCCTCAACCTCCTTGTTGTAATTCTCATGTGCATGGCTCCTTGTGTTACCATTTGCTGTAGAGCCCTCTCCAAAGCCTTCATCAAAGTTCTCCCCGATGAACATGGCATAAAGACAGTTAGAGCTACTGAGTCTTATTGAATCCATTAATACCCACTTTCAATCAGCCAGATTAACCAGCAGCTCGTATTACTCCATCTGGTCTGTTTCCTCCTGTGGCTCCCCCAGAAGTGTGTTGAGATAGGCCTTCTCTTCCTGGATCCTACCTGTAAGATTACCCATTACAACTCATAATCCCTCCTCTGCTCTCTCCTCTGCTCCCTCTCATGAGCCTTTTCACAAGCCTTGTCACGACCAGCTTCTGGGTATCATTCTCGAGCCTTTTTTCCCTTTCTTTGTGAGTCAGGAACCTCCTGTTTCTGCAGCATATGTGTTAGTTCGTGTCAATAACTTGTCACACCGTAGACATCATTCCCAGCCTTTTTACGTTCTTGGTACTCTTGGGCATGAACTGGGTCATCCTTGATCCTCTGGTAATATCTAGGGTTCATATAAGCAGTGTAGTAGAGCAACAAGATGGCTAGATACTCTTTCATCTTAATATAAGATTTCTCTACTAATTCTTCCTTTTTTTTTGCGAAAATTTGGTCAGGCATTGAAGATTGAGGCGTACCAAACTCACTTTTCACAATATCTTGCATAAGCAAGACATCTAGTAGCAGGGGTACTTGATTGTCCCGTATAGAATCCATCTGGACCAGCCCAGACCAATTTTGCTGGAAACAGTGGGCCAGACCATAGGCATAGTCCACACTGCCAAAAATCACCCCCTAGGGCCAATTAAGTCCCTTGAAAAATTAGGCCCTAGAGGGGTTGGACCAGGGTAGCCTAAAGTGTTGAAGCTGGGTATTCACATGCACAATATTGTTTGGCTGCACATTCAATGTCCAATACATTGCATGCCAAATCAACCAGTGCAGTTTTTTCCATTGTTGAGCTACACACCTCGCAGCAGAGACTCTGAAGTTGATTTCATAAATTCTGGGGTCTCATAGCGTAAGTAGCCAGAAGGCGCTGTATGCTGACAACAAATTCGAGCTTACTCACTTCAGAACACAAGGAAAAAAAGGCTCTGGTAACTCTTCTTAACTTACTGCTGAGAAAGTTCATCAACTTACCTTAAGTTACTTGGAAGTTACACAGGGGGCAAAGCCTGCGACACTTGCCATAATGGCATGCGTGTGGCATCCGACAGGCACTTGCATGACATGTGTACGGCCAGGTTCCTACCCAGCCGCGGTTCCGAGGCTCACAATCCCTGTAGCGGTAGTTAAATTGAATACAGAGATTTTGACTGACCGGAAATTTCGGACCGTGTTATGTGTGATGTTACTGTGACAGAAAGTTGGGATGAGCCTCTCCACGGCGGCTGGCCGATAACATTTACAAACAACATAGCCACATTTGTAAGCAATTCTCGAGAAATTCACCATGGCGTCTTCAAACATCTTAGGAATATTGATCTGCTGAACCCAGAGAGTCATGAAAGTGTATTCAAGCTCATTTGAAAGTTGATTTCATTTTTAATCACCTGAATTCGTCTCTTGTAGCATGAATTGCCATGTTTTGGTAGCCTTTGGAGAAGAACTTCTCAGAGACTTGTGTTACTGGTCCCACCTTTCAGTATAGTCTGTATATGACAATATACCATGCCTTCAACAGCCCAAAGTATTTTATATACCATGGTGGAGCATGCATGTTGAATTTCTTTTGAATTGATGGCAAATGTGGCTATGTTGTTTGTAAATGTTATCGGCCAGCCGCCGTGGAGAGGCTCATCCCAACTTTCTGTCACAGTAACATCACACATAACACGGTCCGAAATTTCCGGTCAGTCAAAATCTCTGTATTCAATTTAACTACCGCTACATTGTGAGCCTCGGAACCGCGGGCTGGGTAGGAACCTGGTTGTACAGCATCTGTCCGGCATCTGCACAGCATTTCCCTGGTATATGCATGACACTTCCACGACATCCGCCAGGCACTCACACAACACTTAACAGTACACTTGGCATATCTATGAGAGCGATTATTTACAGTAATAATAACTCCTGGACTGGCAATTGGTTGCACAGATCTTTTAATGAATTTGAACAATATGAATATTATTCACATCCTCTAAGTATCCAACATCCAGAAAACCGTCATGAATTGTTTATTCTCCTTGGTGCAGGTTCAAAAAAGTCACATCCAGGCAGATGGATAAGCAATATCATATTTTGGTTCACCTGCCCAGCCCAATGTTGTGGTTGGTATGACTGTCATGTCTGAACATGAAGTTTGGGAAGGTCTCAAATTTTTTCTGGCAGTTGTTCAAGGTTGGGTTGAGGTGCAGAGTGCACATGTCGGAATCCAGATTTTGTCTTCCAAAATTGCGATTCTCATCCAAATATCAACCTGTACAGCAAAAATCCATAGCTCGGGATATCTTTTGCAGAGAGTGCAACATCCACTGTCATTTATTCTTCCCTTTCTTTCCTCAAAATTCTGATTAAGAAACAGGTTTCATGAGAGCAGAATGCGGAAATGGATGGAGGGAAAATGTATAGAATAATGAAGATGTGCATGGTAATCAGATGTTTAACAAAGAGCTTAAATTTAACTGAAACACACGGAACTCATGTAACACCTTATCAAGGTTTTCAGCTCAGGATAAAGGCTTTGTGCTTACACTGAACACTGCTGTGTTGAATTTATACTGGGTTCAATTGCCTGTATTTGTTCGGATATCCCCGAACATTTGATGGCTTTGTGCAGGCCCGAGGCATTGGCTCAGTTACGGCATGTCTGTCAGGTCCGTGGGAAGTGCACAGCAAGTGCCATGCAAGTGCGTGTCGGATGCCACACAGATGCCGTTATGACAAGTGCTCCACACTTTGCCCCCTGTGTGAGAAACAATATTTATTTACGACCTCTATTCAGTGTCCAAAAAACCACCATAAGTCATTTGACAATGCTTGAATCAGGCTGTGAAGGCCTTCTCTATGCTGACAGAAGAGTATAACACATGTTTAGGTTGCAGAAACTTGTGGCTTGCGAGTAGCAATTGAGTTTCAACAGGGCAAAAAAGCTTTTGTGCAAAGGACGATCACAAGCCACAAGTGTCTGCAACCTGAACATCTGTTGTACTATCAGCATAGAGAAAACCTTTACAGCCTAATCCAGGCATTTTTCAAATGATTTATGTTGGTTTTTTGGACATTGAATAGAGGTCGTGAATAAATCTTGTTTCTCACAACTGGAACCCAACAGTTTCTTAAGTCAGCTGAAGACTCTGTCCGGTATGGTGGCCTATGAACTCTCTGTGCTTGAAGACAGAATTTTCTTACACAATCACAGCTGAACTGTTGATACCCTCCAACTCAATATATTTTCAGCACATGGGAAACCTTTGCCCAATCTGGAGATCATGCCGGTTGTTCCGGAAACAAAGGTGACTATCATTATGTCAATTCCCTGTCAAGTCCGTGACAAAGACTCAGCAAGTGCAGGTGGGATGCCGCTGGGATGCCATTATGACAGGTGCCCCCTCTTTTGCCCCCTGTGTTACTTAGCCCGCCAAGTTAGATCAATGCCATCAGCAAAAGTAACTTATGCCATCAGATGGCATCAATACCGGCCAAGTTCGTCAAGTTAGGCGTGAATCGACACTACGGTTGAAGTGAGTTCCTGGGTGACCCAGGGACATGCGGAACCAAATTTGGGTTGCGGGTACTCGGGTCCTGATGCTGGATCTCATTGTTCCCAATAATATTTTGCATTCCGGCCTTCATAATGATTGTGTGAGGCACTGGACCGTCCTTCGATATCTCTTGAGTCATTTACTCAAATTTTCTCGAGGCCAACTTGCTGGGAAGCTCGCAAAAATTGCAAATAACTGACTTGACCGTGCAACTGTGCAGACCATTCCGAGTGTCCGTCGAAGAAACCCATTATTTCATGAACTCGCAAATTGAGACTGAAAGTACAATTTTTGGACTCAATTAGAAGACAGAGACACCTAACTTGCACAGTTCAAACTTTGGGCCAGTTAATGGCTGAATCAGTGTCTATCCCTGTGCCTAACCGACATACACTGTGAAAGAAACAGCAATTACCCTTAAAATTCTCCTTGGAACAGCTCAAAAGCTTCAAAGTTCGGTTCAAGTTACTCAGACGAAAGTAACAGGTAAGTTACTTTCCCATACTTAAGTTACTTACAAGTTACTTTTGCCTACTTTACTTTACTTGTCTGCCACAAGTAAAGTAAAGTTAATTTTGTAAGGCTAAGTTAGTTTTGCCAAGTAACTTTGTTAACCATCTGAGAGCAATGGAGCACAAGACATCGGTATTCCAAGGGCATGGTTGCTGCATAGATTGGATTGGCACCGCCACCTGTCATTACAACTCTGCCTTCCGCCACCATGATCCATTGCACCTTTCGAGGTACAACGCTTTCAGGGACTCGAGACGTATCTACAACTCCGGCTGTCCGAACAGCTATCTTTCCGTGCTCAGACAACAGCCAGATTCTTGTCATTATCGCAAAATTATGGATTGCAATCAACCTTTTCTCATCGTCATGTCCACGCTCTCTCGTTTCTCTTGGCCCGGAACAGTCATCGACCAACAAGAGCGGGACCAACAGGCCTCATCAGAACGCTATTGAGTTGCGACTTTGAGTACTAAGTAGAGACGCCGCCTATATTTGAAATAGCCTGCACACCAGGCGAGGCGAAAGGGAACTGAGAAAAAAATAGTTAGCCTCGGCCAATATTCGAAGATCGCAATGGTAACACGAGACGAGAGGCTGCTCAAGTAAGGAGAGATGGAATCGAAGGTGGAAGGAAGTTCAAGCAGGAAGGGGAACGTACCGAAAGAACTGGGTAGGCAAAGTCAAAGCCAAAATACAGCAAACGCTCCGATCCGGATACTGCGTGGAGCAATGCGCCACCTCCCGCGCTATCTGGGGCAAAGAGTAGCCGCGCAGACGGAGGTGGACGTCAACACTGTCCAAAGTCGATGCTGCAAGGGCGTGTAGACGGAATTGTTGCGAAGTTTCTGGGCTGCGGCGTAGCTGGAGTGGTTGACGAAGCAAAGTACTCCAAATCCAGGCTCCCATCCAGGTTTGGCGCCCCGGAGAAGTTCGCGGTTCCTGAGCGTATATCCTGCGCGTTCCCTTCGATGCTGGCCGTCGTAGACATGGATGCGCGGACGAAGGAAAAAAGAAGCCCGAAAAGGACGCGTAAAGGCGCGCGTGAACCGCTGGACGGCCGCGAAGTCGGAGGGAGAGACACCCAAGTCACGCCTGCCGAGTGAAGAGCGAGAAGGCGAGCAATCGATTGTCGGCATGAGCCTTAGATCTTGCTTGCAAGGAATCTACGGCAATGGTCTTGAGCGGTCGAATGAGAGGATCCTGCGGTGGCCATAGCGCAAGCATGCGATAGAGATGCCCTCTGGCGCTGCTATTGAAGAACTTGCTTGCGCTGCCAAATTTCGTCGAAGAACCGAGAATCCTCATCGATATCAACTGTAGCGTCTGCGTTCATATTCAGCCGCAGAGAAAAGATGAGGGTCCCCACCTGGAGGGCGTCTCTTCATTCACTGCGTTCCGACCCTACGTCGGCACCGGGCAGGGTTTGCTGACATTGGTTGACGTCCGTGGACGTCTGTCGAGCAGCCTCGGCAGAGTCTGCCGACGTCACTTTGGCACATGTCGGCAGAGGTCAGCCCACGTGACAGGCTCTGCCGACAGGGCCGCGGAATGCAGTGATTGGTGGTCGGCAATGCACTGCAAATTTCAAACTCCGACACATGCTTGGAATGTGGTCAGACACCTTGCTGACTGCTACGTCCCCGTACGAACAAGTTTGTGTGAGAAAAAAGGACGGCATGAGGTATCTCTTGAAATGTATCAGAGCAGAATCTTAATTTGTTTCCCAATTGCCCTTTAACAATATATTGAGAGCGAGAATCAAGCGAGAATGTCTCAAAGCTTTGCGATGTAGAGAATTCTGGAAATTTTGTTCTGGTAATTTTATTTTATATGCTATTCACCACAGTTCCTCCCGCGAATACTTGTCCTCAATCTTCTTGTATGAATAGATTGCACGGTGGGTGTGTTTGGCGGCCCAACGGAAGGTGGGCCGCCCGGCCCGGCGCCGATCCGCTTTTCTTCTCTTCATCACCGACGCGCGACGACGCGTTCTCTGCGCGTTTTTACGCGTTCCTTCCCTTCTGGATGGCTCCTCCAGATGGTAGGAAGGCCCTTGCCCTCAAAATGCGTCAAAAATTGGCCGAGACGCGTTATAAATCGGCTGGGAATGGCAGTCCTGTCACACCTCGACGACAGCTTCTGATGGATCGGGTGGCTTCTCTCGAGGCCACCACGGCAGCGCTCACGACGGAGAACACGGCAATGAGGGAGAACATTGATGTCCTTGTCTCCCGCGCCGATGACCTGGGACGCAGACTCCATAACAAGACACGGCAGGCTATTCGTGCTCGGGCATCATCAGCCAAGCTCCGCGGTGATTTAATCCGTTCAAAACATACCCGAGCCGTCCAGGCTGGCCGCCTGGAGCGTAGGAAGACGGATGGAATTCGCAAGGCTTTGTTAGATGCGCAAGCCGGGCCGAACAAGCATTGGATGAAGGGAAAAGGAGGGATTTTTACAGAGAACACGCGGGAAATGATCCGCGATCTTGTCGCGCTCAAAGTTCCCGCAATGAACGTTGACCCGGTCATTCACACTGTCGGACGGGGCCTCGGACGCGAAGTCCAGGATCACGTTAGCGCGCGACAGATTAATCGGGTGGTGGAGGAAGGGGGCATTGCTTCGGATTTGCAGGTTACATCAGAAATACGGGGAAGTAAAGGTAAGGATTTTGGTGTCCTTCAGTACTAGATGGCTAAAATTCTGTAGCCTTTGGCACCAGCGGCGATGGAACGACTATCCGCCATATCAATTTCGAGGCGAAACACGTAACTTATACGATAGCGGGCGAGGATACCCCCGTAACGCGCATGCTGGATATTACTTCGGCCCCGAACCACACAAGCGCCGCGCAATTAGCTGGCTGGAAGCAGATTATGCGATGTGCGTTGGTCGACACGTACAATGAGTCACCTCTTGGGCAGGCTGATCCCATCGACCTTGACGAGTTTATTACTTGGCTCACGTCACTCGGGACTGACCATTCGAACGACCAATTACTGCTTTTGAAGCTGAAGAGGGAGTGGAAGATTAACTCACAGAAGATTATGCTCGGGAAGAAGTATCTTGCTTCGGCCGACCTGCAAACATATCTCCCGCTAATTCAGTCATTCAACAACGCCAAGATAGAGGCTGCGGGCGGGCTTGATGCCTGGAATGTGCTATCCGAAGAAGAGAAGACGAGGAGGGACATTGATGTACGTTCGCGCTAGATCTTTAATTCAATTATTACTTACTTTTGTGCCGTCACATCAAGGTATGCCGCAATCTCTGGACTCATTTCGGCGAGACACGGTGGAACGACCTCTCTGACGAGGAGCGCTTCGAAAAGCAGGCTTTGGTCTGGTGCGGCTGTTGCATGCATAAAGAGATGAACTCGGTCAAAGGCGGTGTTCAAGCCTTTACTCTCTTCTGGGAGTCTATTGGCGGTCCCGTGCCGGTGAAGTTGATGAATAAAGGGAACGCAGCGGCGGCAAACAACAGTGCTGCAGGATCGAAGGCATCCGAACATGCCCTCGAGGTTTCCGAGGGAGGCGCCGTCAAGCTTACGAGCCTCGTTGGCGCGTTATTTAACCACAAGGATGACAAGAAAGGACAGCAAGATACATTCAAGATCTACTTCGAAAACTTTCTTGGCTACACCGTGTCCTGTCCGGATACGAGCAATACCCGATTCCAGTCCCACTGTGACTGCGCCATCTTCATCATTCTTTACCTGCCCCAAATTCTCGCCTTCATGCTCCACATTATGTACGGCAAGACGAAAATCGGTCTCAATCACCTTGAACAGAATATCCTCACAGGTCTGAAGGACACCCCCACTTTGACAGAGCTGGCCGTACTTGCGCTCTACGCGCTTTCGGTCAGCTTTCCATACATGCGCGTGGCTCGGGGACTCACAGATGGGCGGCGTGTCAATGCACTCGACATGGGGCCCTTTCACGCGAGGGTCATCGCATTTTGCGAGGCTGTTGCGGACAATCCCGACCTCCTCTTGGCGCCAGACGCCTCGTACAAGACGGGGACCCTTGATGGACAGGTCTGGGAACATCCGGAGGCCTTCTATGCTGTCCTCCGAATGGCCTCGGGCCTGCCGCATCTGCGATCAGCCCTCAAGGCATTCATGACAGGTGCTGCCGACACCTGGAAGCGATTCGGAGCAGAATACGCGGCTGACGGAGTAATCGCGCGCCTGTCTCCTGCTGCTCGGGCCAGGATCTACATCAACCCGACGAACGACCACAACGAGGGCGCGCTTGGACGACTTCGAGCTGCGATGCAGCAATGGGCATCTCTGTCCCTGAGCATGCACAACGCCAAGTCAAAATATGCCGTCAACGGCACTCGCGAGTTTTTGCGGAGTCCTGCTGTCACAGATGCCTTGCGGATTTGGCTTCGTGGGGAGGCACGTCGTCGGGTCGATTCTGGGCGGGATCGCAAGCGTAGGCAGGAACTGATTGAGCACGAGACAGCAGCCGTCGAGAAAAAACAACAAGTCGAGGCGGAGCGCAAACAGAAAGCGGCGGACAAGCAGGCTGAGCTAGCCAAACTGATCCCCCTGCTCGATCTTGGCCACATAGAGGCCAACAACAAGCAGATCACCGCCACCGAGATTGTCCAGCAGATTAACTGGCACCGCCAGTTCGTCGAGAAGGGTGTCATTCCCCAGAAGACACTGATTGGTGGAATGAGTAAGGCGGACAAAGTTAGGCAACTAATTGCCGCCGCAACTCGATTCAACCAAGACATTTTACCCAAACTACAACTTCTAGCAGCGGCGGCAATGACTTCCGGTGCCGCCAACATAGACTCTGACTCCCCGATGGCCGATATTGCCTTGGTCGAGAACTGGGATGCACAGGATGATTTGAATGACACTGATATGTTAGACGACTATTAATGGTAACTGTCATCATAATGTATATCCTATCTTTTCGTTATACTCGAAATACATTCATCCTTGCTATTATACGCAGTAAACTAACATGTATAACAATGTAGGAAGGAAAATAGGGGCAATTCCCTAATGCGGCAATACCACATTTTCCATCACCGTTTTTTGGCAGCGTTGCCGACCACCACCTGAGTGATTCATGTACAATTTGGCGTGACGAATTCTACATGTTTTGAGCATACTTATATGATACTAGCGGTTCGCGGCTGGCTTCGCCGGGCCGCTCTCCGCTTGGCTAACAGCAGACATCAACGTAAAAGGAGATTGCCGGCGGAGTTTAAAGGCTTCGGACAGCATAATTTTATAAAGAGGAAGAGAAGAAAGAGAAGAAGATGGCAGATATGCAATCGCTGCCCGCATTTCCGAGATTCTGCCGAGATTCTGCTGAGAAGAGGCAACCCAGAAGTTGCACTGCCACACAATTGTTTGCTGTTTGCACCGTCGGAAAACTCCGGCGGAGGTGTGGCTCGTCCACGTTGCTTGCACGTTGCGCGGAAACCTGCTCTCTGCATCCTGCTATCATGCAGCAACCCATCTTTAACACAACAATCAGCGGTATCACTGGTGCGAATCCTCTCAGCTGTTGAATGTGTCTCATCCTCCTTCAGGTGGTGTCGGCGGAACCGGTGGAGAAGGGGGGAAGGACGGGGGCGATGGCGGCAATGGCGCCGGCCCTCAAGTCAACGTGGTGAATACTCCGAGTCAGACTTTCCTCCAAAGGTACGAATATGTATTCAAAAGTTGATAAGCAGTTCATAGCATCTCGCACAGCTCTGGGCCTGGTATTGCACATGTATCGGGTGATGTGTATAACTTCTGCCGGAGCCAGAATGTAAGTGTCGTGTAGTTCATCATGTCATCCCTAACTTACCCAATCAATAAGGTCTCTCCTATGCAAGCCTTGCCATTGAACATTGTGGATGAAACCTTTTCACAATCCCAAATTTACTCCAATCAACTGCTGCGTCTCCGACGAGGATTTCCGCTCTATATTCCGGGACCTTCGGAAATTCTTCCTGATGAGTACCGAACAAGCGGTGTTCAAATTGGTGATGTTGGCACAGTTACGCCAGAAGGATTGTTTGAATGTTTCTTCAATATATACCTTCCCGTGGACAATCCAACCAACCTGGGCAATGTTCCTGATGATTTTTGTCCGCTGCAGAACTACAAGGAATCAGATCTTCTCATCATTCATCAGGCTCCAGGGAATTATGTCTCGACCTCATTGGTTCACAAGATTGTACATGATACTCAACTGAAGTAAGTCATAATGCTATTCTGTGGCAAGAGCTTATTTTTTTTTGCATGTAGCCAGTTTCCAGGGGGTCATTTCATTTTCAGTTGTCGGCCTCCACAAGGAGCAGTGTTGGTTCTCCCACATGGTGCAGAGCTCAAGAAGCTTAAAAATATACAAACTGTGCGGGAATATGCCCAGAGGTATGCCAAGACCTGGTATGCATACCTGAAACGCACAAAAGGGCTTATGGTCAACAATGGCTCGCTCTACCTCATCACTGGCTGTGAAAAAGTGATGTCATGGGGAATGGCAACTTATCACAGCACCTGGGATACAGATGAATTCCAAGCATCTTTCAGGCCTATCCAGACTAATGCCAATCCACAGTACCAATGGATGGGTAATGGTCGATTTCCAGTGCAGCATCAACATTATAATCGGCCTTCTGTCAACAATCATACCTCAAATCAAACAGTCTTCATACATGGGCTCTCTATCTCTCTGGGAGTAGGAATCTGGAACCACTTGTTCAACCCTGTTAAAGTGACCACTATCGAAGAGTATCTTCTAGGTAGTGCAACCACCAGGATCAAATCTACCTTCCAGCCCACACTATTGTCTTCCTCACTCCTTGGCTCCGCTGGAGGAACTTCTCCAAGTGATAGACAGAAGATTCAAAATGCTATCTTAGCTGAATCTCCTCGTGCTAAAAAGGTGTGCTGGTATCCTGGCATTGCCATTGCTGTCAATATTGACCAAGAACTCATGCATTCCACAGATTTTTCATCCTGGAAGGCTCATCAATGACTACATGCTGTACAAGGTACTCTATCAATTTCAAAGCCAGTTCTTTATCATCCAACCTCATCTCATCAGATGCCAGAATCAGCAGTGGTAATAACACATGATGATGATTGGGCTGATCTTTTGGCACAGGTGAGATATCCTCTTAGACTTTCTAAACATATATCTTAAGCCTTCTAGAACCCAAACACAAGACCTAAGATTGAGACCATTTCCGATTTGCTTGAACATATAAACCAGGAGTTCAACATCACAGAAACAGATGGTCAGAAACACCATTTTCTCACTTTATTGTCTGAGCTCATGTTACATCCCAGGTGGACACACTCTATGTATGGCATTCCTGGCACGAAAGGTCCCTCAAGGACAGCACAATGAGCAAAACATATCTGTAAACACAAGAATCCAGAAGCTTAAAAAGCAGCCGTGGTTAGATCCAGACAAGTCTCATTCATTAGCAGTGTATTCATCAATAAAGATGGTCGCGAATATTACGATCATTGTGTATGTGGCTGCATTGGCAGTATAATAAAAGGCTGACTTTTCTCTTTCAGTGTAGTTGGGTCGCGCAAGATGGACAAGCGGGTAAGAGATTTATTGTGCCTTCTGTCCTATTTGCCGTTCAGTCGTTGGTCCAAAGCTTCTAGCATCCCATGACTCTGCGGTGGTTTGACTGAGAGTGGAACCCTTTTTCACAAAGGACAGGCAGCCAAAGCAAAGATCCAACTTGTGTCTGGTTACTTACCGAAACGTCGCATGCTCAATTTTTTTGATGCATCCGGAACACCGCCAAGACTCGATGAAATCGAGTGGAAGGTTGCAAGTGAGATCAAAAGACTGTAACTCTCGTTGTACCAACTCTGTTCCTGTTCTTTCTGACTGATAAAACAGGGGCGCAAAAAATGTGACCATCAGCGGGATCATTTTCATGTGCAACGAGAAAAATTTCGACCAGAGCTTTCCCTTCCAGGAAGGGACCATGTTCCTTGGCTTGAAGGGGAAAAGCTTGTTTGAGAAACTCACAGTCGTCCCTTTCATGGCTACCCTCGGTTCAACACCACCTCCGGACTGGTTGTCTAAAAAAGGGACGTGTATTCTCGACGTCAGCGAGCCCAGCGTGGTTCTTCCCAAGGCTCTGTTCTCGTTTGCCAAAAACGAAGACGCCAGACGGATTCGGCCTTGGGACATTTATAGGAAAGCGGCGCAGAGCGTGCGGAGAGACGGTGAGAAGGCCGTCATTCTACTCGCCGGTCACAGCGGCCACGGGAAGTCAATGACAATAAATCGGCTTATTGGAAAGGAGCTCCTTAATGTTGGGAGGGGAACATTGGGGTCAACTACCAAGGTATGATTTTGATCCGCTCTCTAGATTGAGGATAACCCCGGATTCAACAGGTTATTGAGCGCATTCAAGTACGCAACACAAACAAAGATTTATCCTCGGATATTACTTTCGCCTTTGATGACACTCTTGGGCTTGAAGATAATACATTTGAGGATAGGGAGTTGAATGCTTCTCTCCTCCTCAGATATAAAGTCAACCATTTCACCAACATCTATCCCAATGTTATCGTTCTGGTTGCAGCCTGGGAATCCATTACCCCGGATGCGCACAACGAACCTGCTCATTTTACCTCCGCTCTCGGTAAAACAATATATGCTCTATATCGCTCGAATTTAGTGGATGAAGAGCGCGCGAACATTGTCGTCGTGGTCACAAAAGCCCTGTCATCTTTTCATCAGTTTGACAATTACAAGATGATGAAGGAGAAACGTGCGTATTGGCGCGTCGAGGAAGGGAGGCGCAGGGGCATTATCACCGATCTCCAGCGGAAAATGTTCGCCAGATCGTCCGCCTGGGAAATTGTGTTCGTTGAGAATGGTGGGGGAAAAGACATGACCGCAAAATTTCCAGTCCTGCCTGATGGTCTGCTGAGTCATCAGAATCTATACTACTCAATTTGCAACATTATCAAACGCCCCAGTTCAGATGGAAGTCTGGATTTGGTGGGAATACAAGCACTTCAAGTGCTCACCGGCGCTGGACCTTTGAACTCATTGGCTGAGGCACGGACCGAGGTTTTGGTCGCATCGGAGGAGATATTCGCAAGTACATTTGGTCATTTTTGGTAGCCGCATTAACGTTGGGTCCATAGAAGCTTGAAGAAACCACAGCGAAGCCACTGCCCCCATCTCCTCGCCAGATATTGGAGGATCTGGCCAGTAATTATCTGGGAATGACATACGACAACGTCATGGGAATCTTCGGCTGCACGAATGTCCTCGAGGAACAGAATATTGACCTTCGGGTTGTCGAGGAACAAAAAGACTTTGAGGAGATTGCCAATCCGTCAACACCGCATCCTCAGAGTGACGATCCCGGAACTGATCGTCGACGGCGCTATTACTCCAGCGACTGGGCGTTCCGCGCGGCCGTGGCTGCCGTACCCAGAAATTCTCAATGCCACATCCTCCACCGTGCGAGAGTAGTGGTGGTTGGTCAATGTCGGCTATCGGATGATATGCAGCAGCTGATAGGGCGTTTACCACCGTGGTCTCGTGAAGAGCAACCATTGTACACACAGTTCTTCAAGAATTACGGTACTCACATCATTACTCAACTGGCTTTGGGGGGCACAGTACGAGCGATCGTAAATTCAACCAATGACTCGAGGAATCCAAACATTATGATTTTCCGCGATGGTGGAGCTTCAGTCGCAGCGGAACTTACAATGTATCTGGAACAGCATTTCCCCCGTTAGCATCTTCCTCCGGGTGGAAGGAAACTCGTGAAACGTGGATCCAGGCACTGGAGATGGAGCCCGTCTTTTGTCCTGACCACAAATTCACCCAATATAAAGCCATATACACGTTTGCTGACCTCACTTCTGCTCAACGGGCAGATCTGGCAAGCGCATATCGGGAATATGTTGCTTCACCTCCTAAGAACGACAAGAATTCCGACCGCAGGGCTCCACGCACCGGTTCCGACTCGCACTGGCTCCAACGGGATCAGAATTTCGCAGAAGCTGTCAAAGACCTCCTTGACGCTGTGACGCAGGCACTCTATCGATTGGGGCAGGGACGATAGTTTACAGATGTTCGTGTAGCCTTCGCATACTACCTTCTGTGCGCATGAGCATTCAAATAAAATATATTGGTAGGACAAGACATATCCGCGCATCTTCGAGCTGAGTGCTGACTTTCAAAGAGATGTTTCTCAATGACAAGGAACAGCTGGAACTATATCACAATAATTCCTGTGCATAAAGTCTGAATTCCCAAGGGGCAAAGGGATTTTGCCGCAGCAGTGCTTTTGCTACATGCAGCGGCACCGGTAGCGGCACTGCAGCGGCAGTCTGCGGCAGTTGTACTTGCCAGTAACCCTAGGAGTTTTGTTTAAACAATCACTGTTGAGACAGTAATCCGAGATTGATTAATTAATTTAATCCGGCGCAAGAGGAATTGTATCAAAAAGCGTGTAAGAACGGGGTTCGACCCGGCACCGACACGTGTAATTCTAAACCATCAGGGCAATATACAGAATGCCATCGAGAACCATAACATGATCAAAGATTTTGGCACTTCAACTTGGACTTTCCCCTCATAAATTGAGTCAAGTTCAATTTACAAGATGGAGTTTAAACAGCCTTTGAACTAGTTAAATCCTTTGAACCAGTTAAATCCTCTGGACCAATAAATCTGGATTAATGACCAGGTAAATCCTTCAAAAATTCATCATTTTGGAACATAAGATCATACTCCAGCCTGAGGGCAGAGAAGTATTGACTAGACCTATAAATCAGTAAACATTGACTCCATAACACTGTTTAATCACAGATGAAATATCAATGTTTAATCGGTCCAGCATGAATGCGGAAAGTTAAATCACTTCCATTAGGTTGATGTGGTGGTGAAAATAAAGTAAAATGGTTCAACAGCTAGAAAACTATTGGTGAGAAGGACTGTCATGCATGGAATCCTATCTTTCACTCTGAAAAAGACATTGGGTCACAGGTAAATATAGGCAGTGGAACAGGCCTCCAGCAAGCGACCTTCTGATGTGGTAACACAATGTAGGAGGCAGATAATAGGTCTTGTGGTGCAGTTGGTAAGGTGCCATTCATACATCGAACTTGTTCTCAGGAGGTCCGAGGTTTGATTCCCGCAGAGTACTTCATTTTTGTTTATGCTTTGAACACGGATTAATCCCTGTTTAATCCTTCTATAGTCGGATCAATTCATTACTGATTTAATCCAGGATTACTGTCTCAACAGCGATTGTTTGAGCAAAAGTCCAAGGGCTTCATTACTTGCTGCAGACGTTGAGCTGCTTGGTATTGCAGTAATTAGTGGTTCCAAAGGTGTCGGGGCACTATACTGTAACTAATGTATCCTTTTGCCATTGCCCTGGGTTGAATAAAGTCTTGCACACGACATTAAAACATGAATTATTTCGACGCAGCGGCAGTCTGCGTCAGTATGGCGGCACCTAAACACATGCAAACATTGGGGCAGCGGCAGTCGGCAACAGTCTGCAGCGGCAAAGTTGGCACTTTGCAGTGGCAGTAGCAATATTTCAGCGGCACTAGGCCATATGCTGCAGCACCTCTGCAGCTGTCTGCGGCACTTACAAACAGCACCACAGCGGCAATATAGCTGTACAGCGGCAGTTCAACAGCACTTCAGCGGCAGTTTTTCTTTGGTCTGCGGCACTCAGTCCTCGACATGCGGCACTATGTAGCGGCACTTTTACTTCTTATACTGGACTTGTATCCTCATTCTTGGCATCGCTGCGATGAAAACAACTCCTCAGGACTGCTTGCTGCTAGATGAATGTACAACAGCCTTGTCTTCTCGTTGGCTCATTAATGTTCAACATTGATGTGGGCTTATCTTATCAATAGAAAAATTCATCTCATACACCCCGTTGGTAGAGGACCTGTGCTATGCGGCACTATTGTGCGGATTCTTTTTATGTTTGATGTGTAGAATATTGACAAAGAATCGGGTTAAATTATTCGTATTGGAGATCTGATCATTCTTGGATAGGTCGGTGAGCTATATGGCATGTATATAGACCATATGGAACACTTACCCCCCTTTAATAGGTCTTGGTATGTAATTACAACCTCTTTGTGTTCAGTTTCTCGAGGGCAAAAGGGATTTCGTCGCTGCAGTGCCACTGCGGCAATTCAGCGGCAGTCAGTGGCAGTTTAACTTTGTGGCACTTGTTGAACCGACATCCAGCTCAGTGCTATGGGCTCTAACTCTTGCAATCACATGCTAAGAGGCTCTGTACATCGTTACACAGTGAAACAGGGGCAATGCAGATGTTGGGCTTTAGGTTTATGTCTGTGGTTACGGGGAAAAAATCAAGTTTTCAAGTTGATAAAAAGAGAGGAAAAGAGGGAAAGTGGAGAGAGATTGTGAGAGCTCACCGGCGTCGATTCCAAGCTCGGTTTGTGTTGCGCAAGCTCCAGATTGAGAAGAAGCATGCCAGCGCGGGAACGATATCAAGATGATCCGTGAACCCGCCGACTGATTTCAAGGTCTATCTCTTCGGAGATAGTACCTGGTTTGGGTTAAACCCAAGCCAATCGTTTTCAAGATCCACACGGGCCGCCCCTCGCGCCGTCTGCTGCCGTGAGCTACCGCTGTCCTCTTCTCACCACCGTCGTCGCGCCGCTCTCTTCAGTACAAACCACCTCCGACGAGGACCTAGCTTGGACTTCCACTCTCGAGGCGATATCTATCCGAATCGGTACTCTTACTTGTGTGGAATCGACGCAACAAACTCTCGCCACCACGCCGGGAAGGAGAGGAGATGGAGACAGGGAATTCGCGAGCTGGAAGGTAAGTCTGCCTCAAAATGATTCTCTACAGCTACCTCAGTCTCTGGCACGGTCAGCGAGGTCTTCCACTACCACCTCTTCCTCTCCAAGACGAACTGCGCCCCCTTGTCGCTGTCCCGGATCATAAAAGAGACCTCCAACACCGTCGATCTCCCCAACAAAATACTTGTCTCAGTTGGCACGATCACGGACGACATCCGCCTCACCGAAGTTCCCAAGCTCACGATCGCTGCACTGCATTTCACCCGCGCAGCAAGAGAGCACATCTTCAATGCCGGCGAGGCACTGACGCTGGACCTGCTCGCCCTGCGGGCACCCACCGGTGCCAACACTGCCTTGCTCCATGGCAAGAAGACTGCCCGGGAGGCAAACCAACACTTCCGCATGGGTTCGTACATGTGAAGGTTTCGTCTTTCACGTTTGCTGACACGATGTTTCAGGACTCGGAAAGAACAAGAAGCCATACACTATCTTGAATGGACACAAAGTATGTATTTTCTGTTGTCCCGTTGG
The DNA here is from genome assembly GCA_029378375.1 of Mycena olivaceomarginata. NCBI lineage: Eukaryota > Fungi > Basidiomycota > Agaricomycetes > Agaricales > Mycenaceae > Mycena > Mycena olivaceomarginata. The sequence continues at coordinate 56,221 of JARKIC010002454.1, forward strand.
TGCGCACACTCATTCTCGTCGCAACAGTTTGACCAGGGTCGTGCGCGCAGAAAGTCCAAGGGTTTCAAAGTCTAAAAACCCTTGTTCAAAACTCTCCAGCACCGGTGGGGCATGTCCGAATTTGGAAACTGGGACGGTACTTGCTATATGTGCCACGTCCGCCTACTTTACACTTCTTTGTATGCACACTCATCCTCTCTGGCATGCCCTGACAGAACATCACCTCGTAGCTATCGTATGAATGTACAGCATATGATTTCGTCAATATACATTATCTACTAACTACTGTGCGATCCGAATCCGTTTCCCCAGCCGCTTCGTCATGGTCATCCGACACACATAAACAGCGGTGACGGGCACCTTTGCCTTTGCAATCGTACTGATGTGGACAGTTTGCATATGCGCATCGGCCGCATCTGCGAGGTTTGCGCGTTGTCTTTGTCTCCGGTCCTGGGCCTGTGCGCGGCTTTTTGAAAGGGGGCTCAGCGGTCAGAGAGGGATTTGGGCCGTCATTGAACCTCAGTATCATTTGTTGAGAGCGCACTGCGGGAGAGGGATCGGTGGAAGGAGATGGAAGGTTTGGGGATGATGGAGACGTCAAGGATACGTTGTTCTCAGACGCGGATATGTTGTCTTCAGATGCAGGTACGTTGTCCTCAGACGCGGGCAAAGGATCAAAATGTGCGTCAGATCTGAGCTCTTCAGCAAACATGTCGTCAAATGGCCATGGGATTGAATGATTCCAAGTCAATGCCAACAGCGGCTGAGGAGAAACATCAAATTTGGAACTCTTATTATGAGCAAAAGACGTACCGTCCGCATCGAAATCAATTTGCTCAGGCTCGAGCGGGATGGCGGGAAGCACGATGGCCAGCCGGTTAGCATCTCCGAGGAGCTCCTGGATTGGAGCGAGGCATTCGGTATTGGATCCCAAATAGAGTGTCCGCACGCGATGATTTCCATTGCAAGGTCTTCTTGTGGTGCCGAAGCAGCTGCTCGGGGAGTTTGCAGTAAAGTCGGCGGTCAGCCTCGATGATCTGGGGTGACTGCCTCATTACTTGGCGATTCCAGAACACGGCGAATGCGATGTAGTCGGTGGTTTTGTAGGCTAGCTCGGGAGCCGTGTCTCGCGCGGATGCAACACGGAAGGCATCAATATTTTGTTTAAAGAATTGGTACTCCGCGACAGTGTGCACGGGGATGACGGGGACAGGAGCACGTTGGCGAAGCTGAATATATCGGTAAATGTTGCATGGTTTTGTGCAGAGACGAGTGAGGGCATGTAAGGGGACGTCGTTGTGGTGCGGAGCCGCCTGGAGGTTAAAAGGCGGAAGTTGCGGAATGGCAGCTTCTTGGGCGATGGCAGACCCAATGGGTATGATCCCAAAGGACTCGGACGTGGCAATCCGTTGTAGCGAGCAGCCTCGGGACTGGAACCGATGGTTCTATCCCAAGGGTAAGGGCCCTCTTGACGAGATCGTCCAAGAGCCAGATGTCGAAGTGGCTGAGCCATTTTCTGCCGGTACGATTGTAGTGACCGATCTGTACGAAAGGAGTCTAGTTAGAATTAAATTCCTGATACTACCAAGCCCCAAAACGTACTGTACGGTTGCGCCGAAGAAACCAATTCCCAATGGTCGCTTTGGTGAGTTCTGGAGAGGCGCGGAGGGACCCAAAGATCCGACGAATGAGCATATGAACTCCTCCCTCAACTGAATTCGTCCCGCGACCGTATGATACAGCATCAGTCCATCCCGATCCTTACCTCTCACATAATAAAGTGCAACGCCGGGCGGGTCAGACACAAAACCCAGCCGAACAGTCTCCAGAAGTGTCTCGGCAGTTTTCCGAGCCTCCTGGGAGAAAAAAACGGTGCTCACTACCCTTCCCCCGCTCAACCGAGTCGCGCACATCTTTGAAGCTGTTGAACAATGTCTCCAAGTCGGCGGCAAGCTTTTCTGGAGGGGGGATGTATCGCCGAATCCGACGATTGAGGGCAGCCTTCTTGCCGCAGATAGCGTAGTCCCAGGGGATGCCCTTCTTTTCCAAGACCTCCCGCACCTTCGCCTCATCGTCCTGGTCCCGAACGAATATTGTTTCGCTAAACTGGTGGGCGAATTCTTTGAATACCGAGTGTTTTTTGGACAGAAGTCGGAGGAGGCGATCCATGAAGTGGTACGCGTCATCGAGAACTCGAGACGCGAGGGTGTTGTAGACGTTAGGTTGCCGAAGGATCTCCTGTGCATGTCGTAGAGCCCTCCATCACCATTTATTCAGTCGAATTGTCCGGATCATCATCATTGAGGGGATCAGAATCCTGGTGCTCTTCCGTGAAAAACAATATGGAAAGAACGATTATTGAATACTCACCTCACACCGGGGGCAAAGGACGACACATGTGAAAGCCACATGCGTTACACGCATGTGGCCCACATTTGCGCGCCACTTTACACAAAGCCTTTTGTTAGATTTCTGTCATTATTTACTAAGCACAACCCATAATGTAATTAGTTACGGCGGATATAGACTCTAGTTTGGTAATAGTTACAAATGAATTTAACCCTCAACTAAGGGTTTATGGAGGATATACCAACGTCTTGGTTGCGCGAGCCGCGACTCGGCCGCAGATGCCATCACGACTCGGCGAAACGACGGCACAGTGCAGTTCCGGCCGAGTCGCGCCCATGTGGCGAGTCAGGTGTGCGCTTGCCCCCACGCGCTGACACCTTGGACGTCGCGCAGCGGCCCGCCGCGCACCCATCCCACGCCCAGCAGATGTCACGCGGCGGCCTGCCGCGCGCCCATCCCATGCCCTGCGTGGCACCCCCAACTGGGACCCCGTCGCGCTTTATGCGTGCTGTCTTTGTCGGCGTGTATTTCGTCAGCACATCGTCTTTGTCGGTGAACAGCCCCAGCGGCACATCACCTTTGTCGGCATAGGAACCCGCCTGCACGTCGCCTTTGTCGGCAGAGAAGTACCCCCGTACATCGCTTTTGTCGGCACGGAAGCCCACCCGCACGTCGTCTTCGTCGGGCCAGTGGATCGCTTTTGGTCGGGAACCGCATGTGGGTCTGGCCAGCACGGGACCGAGGCTTGTCCTCCCTTTGTTTTTCAAAACTGCTGCCGGCGGCCCGCCCCCATCAAGCCTTTATCAACCACCGCCCCCAACGTACAGCCTGAGCCCACGGTGTCGTGACTTTGAGGACAAAGTGCTGCGAAAGAAATAAGTATACGCGAGGAAAATACAGTAGGTACAATGCGGAATGTAAAGTAGATACGCGAATGATATAGTAGCTAAGGGACGCGTGAGTAGGTGCAGTAGGTATTTCAAGAACGTAAAATCAGGTTGTAGATGTCGCGAGCGGAGGTGGAGGTGGAGGGAGGGTCAAAAAACTACGGGTGGGTTTGCTCGTTCATGTAAGTGATAACTCTCGTCATAAGCGCGTTGAATTCCGTGAAGCTGCCGACAGTGGCGAACGAGAAGTATTCGCGGTGGGGAAACTCCACATACGCAGTCGATCGTGGCGCGCTCGCCGCCGTCGCAGAGTTCCTCGAGTTGGGTGAGGTGTTCTGAGGTCGTCAGGTTGAGTGTGAGACAGATGGAAAAGAAAATAGAGGACGTACCGCAATAGTACCACCGGGGAAACTCCCAGCCGCAAATCAGATGTGGGTCTTCCTGACGTCGCAGCCCCTGTATTCCCGCTGCCCGCCGCTGCCAGTCGTTCGTATGGCCGACTTTCCATTTCATTCGCGCCAAAAAAAGCGGCCGTCGGTGAGGGTCCCAGCGGCATGCTGCGCGATATCGACGTCCGCAGCGCAGGCGACGTTTGTAGCACCATCCCGGGCCCTCCTTCGCGTATGGGCGCGTGGCGCGATAGGTGAGGAACTTTGCTTTATTCGATTGGTGGCTAAAACGGGTCAGCCGGCGTCCCCTCCCTCCGGATTGTGAGCATACTGGCTCATCGGCCCTGGGGTCGTTGAGGTTGTTGGGGGAGGCTGCAGGGCTGCAGAAGCGCAGATGGAGTGGGAAAGACTGAGATAGTGTCCAGGAAGTTGTACTGAGGTCCAGAAATGTGGGAGGGAGAAGGGAGGTGGTGCAGGATGAGAGGGAAGACAAAGAAAATTTCTGACAAGTGCGAGAGAAATTCTGGACAAGTGCGAGAGAATCCAGGACCAAGTGAGGCTGAAGGAAGAAGGACAGGAAGGAAAACCGGCGTGTGTGGATGAGGAAGAGATACGGCAGGGCCGTCGAGCGCCCACCGCGCGCTCGTGGTCGCTGAAGGAGGAGGATATACGTCCGAGTGAATTCCCGGCTGCGGACTTTGCGCGGATATTGCTGGCAACGCGAATTGGGAAATCCCCCCCGACGCCGAGGCGCGGCTGGAAGTGCGGGGGGTCGAGCAAGAGGCTTCGAAGACGCGGGTAGTGCCCCCCCGCGCCGGGAACAGCGCCGATGAGGGTCGCAAAAAAAAAATTGGCAGTGTGTTTTTGGGGGTGGGATTTGGGCATGCCATTGCGCGTCTGGGAGTGCTCAGGGCGAGCAGGCGGCTCCGCAGGCAAACGGGGGTTCGAGGAGAGGGCTCCGAAGACGCGGGTAGTGCCCCCCGCGTCCGGGAACAGCGCCGATTAGGTCGCAATTTTTTTTTTTTTGGCGGTGTGCTTTTGGGGGTGGATTTGGGCACGCCGATGCGCGTCTGGGAGTGCTCAGGGCGAGCAGGCGGCTCCGCAGGCGAACGGGGGTTCGAGGAGAGGGCTCCGAAGAACGCGGGTAGTGCCCCCGTGTTCCGGGAACAGCGCCGATTAGGTCGCAATTTTTTTTTTTTGGCGGTGTGTTTTTGGGGGTGGGATTTGGGCATCCCAATGCACGTCTGGGAGCGCTCAGGGCGAGCAGGCGGCTCCGCAGACTCGGGGGGGTACCAGCCGCGTCCGGGGGAACCCCCCGCATCCGGGAATGGCACCGCACAGGGTGCAAAAAAAAAAACTTGGCAGCATTTGTCTGGACACAGGATTTGGGTACGCCAATGCGCGCCTGGGAGCACACGGGTCGAGCAAACGGCTCTGCGGGCGTTGGGGCACCACCCGTGTCCAGAATAACACCATACATGGCGTAA